>CAOLHI010005502.1:0-65662 GCA_948474755.1 Ctenosaura bakeri
GAGTGCTCGAGTCTAATTTCCCCATCTTGTGCTTGTATTTGGTTATTTGGGCACCCCTTCTGGGACCCCCAACATACAGGGTAACAGTCTCCTTTCATCCTACCAAACCTATCTGGGAATGTGGAGGGAGAAGGGCCCCTGCAGAGGTTCTCATCCCACTGGCAGGCTCAGAAAGAGAGATAGGGCTGTTCAGAGAGCTGGATGTGTGCCCTGTGGGGATCATCACCTGAACTTTGAATTCTGCCTGGAATTGGACCAGCAGCCAGTGGAGCCGTTGCCACAAAGGAGTTGTGTGCTCCTTGTAGCCAATCCCAGGGAACAATCTGGCTGCAGCTCTTAATAACTACTAAGAGATCACTGACACTTTCTTAAAATCCTTTTATATAAATTGACAATAAATGACAGATAAATTATGGAAGATTTAAATAATACAGAGAATTAAAGGAAAACGGAATTAATTGTCTAATATTAGAAGAGGAGAGAAAAGGAAAGCGGAGGACATTGCTGGAAAGACAGACAAAATAGAAGATAAAGGAGGACAAGATAGAGACACAGCAGGGAGAGAGAGAAGCATGGAGTTTTAAGGTCATACTGAAAATTGGATTGGTTTCTAGAAGAGAAGTGAAGAGAATTATTTTAAACCTGATATAGAATAGCCTCAGGAAGAGAGGCGAAGTAATAGTATTTTTGGTAATGACAGTGGATTAGCTCCAGCAAGAGGGGTGAAGAAATAAGGATTGTGTCTTTTCGGTGGGCTGTTGAAAAAAGGAGGAAAAGTACAAGGGATCTCTTCTTTGTTCAACGAGGAAAAAAAGAGATTTGAAAAAACTGAGAACTGAACTATTTCGATAAGGAAGAAACAAGAAGACTAGAGGACAATACAGGTTTATATAAAACTTTTATGGAATGATGTGAGTTGAAAAGAGAAACTAATGGTGGTTGTAATATAAATGCTATAATAGATTGCAATTTTAGTACGTTCCCTCATATAACTGAAAAGAAAATTTTGATAATATAATATTAATAAGAATAATTGTTGAATATTATTTACTGTTGTAATAGTTTAAAAATAGAAGTTTGATAAGAAGTTTTAAAGTTGATAAGTCTTGAATTTGATTGCAAGGTAAAATAAGGTGGGAAGGAGGGAGAGAAACAAAAACATTTTATAAAGGGGGAGAGAAGATATGGGAAAAAGACAACACAGACACAGATTCAAACACAAGCTTTGGAAAGAAGAGGATCTACTGGATCAAAGACAATGGAGATGAATCAAATGTTGGAAGAATTTCAAAAAATGAGAAATGAGATGATGGAAGAAATAAAAGCAAATAGAACGAAGATAAAAACAACCAGAGCAGAAATAAAATAAGACTTAAAAAAAGAAGTTGAGACTTTGAACCAGAGTTTGCAAAAATTGACTGCAGACTTACAAACAATTGACCATAAGGTAGAAGATATACAAGGGAAAAGTATAAAAATGGAAGAGGAGTTAAAACAGATGAAGAAGGAGCAGCAAAAAGATAAAGAAACTATAATATGACTGGAAATAAGACAGTGGAGCAGAAGTTTGAAATTGAGAGGACTCCAGGAGCAGAAAGAGGAAAATTTAACTCAAAGAGTAACAGACATTTTGGCATCATATATATAGGCCTAAGAAGAGTGAGGTTTGAACATGAGATAGATAAGGCCTATAGAATTGAATCGGCAGTGGCTAAAAGACAAGGTCTCCCACATGATATAGTGGTACATTTTACTAAAGAAAAAACACGGGACATGATTCTTGAACAAAACTATAAAGAAAAACTTATAGTGGATGAGACAGAAACAAAAAATTTTTAAGAATGCACCTCCCAGTGTAATAAGAAGCAGAAGAGAATATGCATTTCTGGCAAGAGAACTACAAGCAAGAGGAGTAAGGTATAGATGGGAAATTCCAGAAGGACTCTCCTTTTTTTATGAGGGGAGAAGAAGAAGGATAAGCTCCACACAACAAGCAATGGAATTTCAATTAGTAGACATTGCCACTTGCTTTTAGAGGCCATCAGGGTGTAGTCCAGGGGCCGTAGGTGGCCCTGAGCCCCTCTCTGACTCTCAGGGTGTTTCTCCGGGAAAGCTGGTATCTCCAGAAGCAAGAGAATCAGATATAACATAGGAGAAAACAAAAAAGGATATGGCAATGGGAGGAGATTCGAATCTTACGTCTGAGGATGAGGTAGAATCGGCAGAACCAGAAGAAAGAAGAAAAGAAAGCAAAGACTGTAAAACAACCTGGCATGTCTGAGGAATAAATTCACAAGTTAAAAGAAGACAAACTTTTCATTACATAGAGAGACTAAGACCTCAAATAACAATATAATTGGAAACTCATATAAAGAAAAACCAAGAAAAATATCTCTATAATTCTAAATTAGGCCAATGCTTCACCTCTTTGTATAAAAAGAAAAAACGAGGAGTAGCAATATATATAAATAAAAACATTGCAGCAAAGAAAATATTTGAAGATGAAGGAGGAAGAATACTAGGGGTAGAATTACAAAAAGAAGGTAAAAAAATACTATTAATTGATGTGTATGCCCCTAATGAAAATAAAGGAAAATTTTATAAGGAAATGAAAAGAAAAATAACCGAATATGAATATGATGATTAGATATTAGTGGGAGATTGGAATGGAGTCATGGATGTGAAAATGGATAGAAAATCTCCTATAAAATAAGCAAGACTCTGGTCAAAGAGGGAAATTCCCAAGAACTTTTTTTTGAGATGTGTGAAGAAATAGTAGTAAAGGATGTTTGGAGGACTTTTTATCCAAATGAAAGAGATTATTCATATTTTTCTGAAGTATACCTATCCTGGTCACGAATAGATATGATATTGATTTCAAAACAATTTCTGACAGAGATAAAGAAGATAGAAATACTGCCAAAGATCATTTCAGACCATCATCCAGTGGAGATGCAAATACAAGAAGCTATAAAACAGTTTCAATGGAGATTGAATGATAATCTATTAAATGATGAAGAGGCACAAGCAAAAGAAATCCTGAAGAATTATTTTAAAGAAAATGTAAAAGATGATATGAAGATGAAGATGTTCTGGAATGAATCAAAAGTAGTAATGACAGGTTTTTTTATTCAAAGAAGACAAATTCAAAACAAGGAAAAGTGACAGAAATATCAAGAATTGACAACAAAACTGCAAGAAAAAGAAAAAGAACTTAGGGATAATCTAATGAAGAAATAAATACAAATGGAAATAAAGAAAATACAAAAGGAGATAATGTTGAACGCACAAGAAGAGATAGAGAAGAAGATGAAACAATTGAAATTGAGTCGATTTGAACAGGCAAATAAGATCGGGAAATGGTTAATGTATAAGTTAAAGAAGAAGAGAGAAAGAAATATAATAGCTGAATTAAAAAATGGGGAAAAAAAGAATTACACAACATGAAAAATAAAACAGACATTTAAATA
Source organism: Ctenosaura bakeri (assembly GCA_948474755.1). Taxonomy (NCBI): domain Eukaryota; kingdom Metazoa; phylum Chordata; class Lepidosauria; order Squamata; family Iguanidae; genus Ctenosaura; species Ctenosaura bakeri. The sequence continues at coordinate 3,471 of CAOLHI010005502.1, forward strand.
ATACTTTGAAAAATCATTTCAAGAAAAAAAAACCCTCAACATCAAATAGATGGAAAATGGAAAGATTTTGTAAATAAGATTAAGAACCCAAAAATATTACAAGAGAAACAGGAACAATTAAATAAAAAAATAACAACAACTGAGATAGAAGAGACGATAAAAGATCTGAAAACAGACAAGGCACCAGGTCCAGATGGATTTACTGCACTTTATTTGTAAAAGAAATAATTTACCCTTACTAAGCAACCTTGCAAGAAGTAGAAAAATATGGGAAACCACACTCACGGGGAGAAGCAAATATAGTGGTAGTACCTAAATAAGATAGAGATAAAAGAGAAGTAAAAAATACAGACCAATATCTCTTCTGAATGTGGATTATAATATTTGGGCGATAATATTGGCAAAACGATTGAGACAAGCAATACAGGAAGGACAAACAGGCTTTCTCCCAAATGAAGACAAATGAAGAATAATATTAGAACTTTACTCAATGCAATCAAATATTACGATAAAAACCCAGGAAAGAAGATAGCAATTATATCATTGGATGCAGAAAAAGCTTTTGATAATGTTTCCTGGAATTTTATGCATTATATTTTAAAAGAATATGGCCTGGAAGAAACATTTTGTGAATGGATGAAGAGGATATATCGGGATCAATCAAGGAAGTTAATAATAAATGGAGGCAAAACGTCAAGTTTTGAAATAAAGAAGGGGGTACAAGCAAGGGTGCCCATTATCACAGTTACGATTCGTAGTAGTATTGGAGATATGATTGACAGCAATAAACAAAGACTCTGGTGTGTTCTTTCTTCTACCTGCTTAGTTCTTTCCTGTAATTCGGACATGTCTGTTTTTATTGTAAGTATTTCTTTAGACATCTGGTCCATTTTCTTGCTTAAACCCTCTATTTCCGTTTTAATGTCTGCTTTGATTTCTGCTCTTGTCTCTTTCATATCTTGTCTTATTTCTTGTCTCATTTCGTTTCTGGATCTTCGTAGTTCTTCTAAAATTAAATTTCTATCTGCTGAAGCTGTAGACGTATCTTCTCATCCGTTGTGTTGATGTTTGACTCGTTGTCAATTTTGTCTGGGTGCCTGTTGCCATTTTCAATTCAATTCACTACGTTTCTATTTATGCTATTGACTAACAATTCAAACAATATACCAAAATGTTACCAGATGGTGCTGTTGAGCCACAATAACATTTGTTCCAAGCTTTAACTATCTTGTTTAGATTATGTCTTTTACCTTATGTCTTATACCTTTCTTTCCTTTAGCACAGCTGTGTGAACTAGTTATCAGTGGCTCTCCAGCTCAAAGTCACTTCACCAAAATTAGTTTTCTAAGACTATACACTTAGTAGAATTTTACAACATAGCAACTTGAAATTATGCTCTACTGTTTATAGAATTTTGCTATACTGTTTATGAAATTATACTTTTAGTACTTATAATATTTATAATATTGTTATCTCATAATATACACAACTAAATAACTTTTAAAGTGTCACTTTTAACTAAATCTTTTTTAAAAAGAATTTTTTTGCCTACCACTTATATAATCAATTTCCCCCCAACTTAATTCATAAAGCTCATCAACCTCTTATTATAGCAAGTTATAGTTCTCAATCAATAGTCCCCCAAACGTGGTTCATTCAAGCTTATAATAATACAAGATATACTTAAATAAACAATTTATACTCAATTATATTTATATTAACAATTTATACTCATTTTATACTCAGTTATACTACTTTTGTTGATCTCTTGTTGCTCCTTTCTGTTTCTGTTGTCTGTTTCCTTGTTGAACTTTCTATTGATCTTTTAAATGTCTTTTTAAATATATTATGGATTCCTCTTTCTCTGAAGCTGAAAATCACAGTCTCAGAGGAAAAAAAAAAAATCATCAGTCTTAAATCAATTTTTGCCTTAAAATAGTAATGTTTATATAGTCTTCTAACTTGTCCTCTTGTTTATTACCAATCTTCCTGTTATGATTCCACTGGCATAAATTTAAGTCCAAACGTGTTGAGGAAAACATATAGAAAAGAGAAAAATTAACTGTGTCAATAGCAACAGCATTTATTTCTATACCGCTTATCAACTGAGTGTTATCTAAGTGGTGTACAATGTGTTTTAGCTAATTGCCCCCAACAAGCTGGGTACTCATTTTACCAACCTGCGGAAGGATGGAAGGCTGAGTCAACCTGGGAACTGGGCAGGATCGAACTCACAACCTTGTGGTTGCAGTACTAGCATTTAACCACTGCGCCACCAGGGCTGTCAATGTAAATAGAAATCCATAATGTAAGTCCAGAGATAAAGGAATTGAGTCTGAAGTAGAAACAATGGTAAAATAAGATTCTCGAGTGGCAACAAAGAAGCAGATCCAACAAAGACAGTTGTAACCTTTTCGCCAATACGGGATTAGTATTAGTCCGTATTAGTCCCAAAAATATTTTCAAAAAGTTTTTGATATCTTTGTTCGTTATGGCAGTCCTACAATTAAAAAAAAAAACTTGTAAAAGGTGCAAAGCCAATCTCTTAGTGAAGACAGACCTTTGTTTTAAATAGGAAAAAAAAATAGTATCCTCTGTCTTATGGAAAGCTGCTCATCATTTACTTTCACTGCTGCATACTCAGTCCTGATGTTGGAATTCTCCTTCTAATTCCCGGCATATGGCAAGTTGGAATTTAATTAAATAGAAAACTTCTCTTCTTTACTTACAAAAAATTTAAAAGGTCCAGGCATTGCTTAACTGAAGTGCCCTTCAGCAACACACATCGAGTGGCCATGGAAGTTCTCCGACTTCCCACTTTCGCCCACCTGCCATTCCGGTGCCAAACACCTCTGGCTTGCAGGTTAGCAGACACAGGTCCCCAACGAACCCCTTCTGGACTCCCTTTACTGGAGGAGTTCTTATTCAGGCTTACCAAGAAAACTGACAATCCTATTTTAGATAATCTGTTTTACTCTTGGTTTTAAAAAACGCACCTGAAATAGCCGCTTGCGGCGACAACCTAGAGACAGCGATCTCTCTAGGTGGCCATTAGCTCTGCCGTTGGACCAGAAGTCGGACTTCAAGATAAATACTGTTGAATAATTGGTCACAGTGTCACAGACTGGGTGAAAAATGTTGTTAAATTTGTCTTAGATATTGAGGCATTTTGATTATGTCTCTCCTGTATAATAGAGGCAATCAAGTAAGGGGCTGGTGGGAGGAATGAGTGAACTGAATGTTGAGAGAGAGGCGATTGGTGGAATGCAGGACAGGACACGAATGAGCCTCATGGTTGGCGGTTGACGTCAAGGGGTTAGAGTGGAGTGTGGGGTGAGTGAGTGAGTGTGATTGAGGGTTAAGACAGTCGAGATTTAGGAATTCAGGAGTGGGGTTCAAGAGTCTGCATTAGGGAAGAGAAGTGTGTGAGTAAGAGAGAAATATTAGTTTTAAATATATTAATCCGTTTTGTCATGTTCAGTTTCTGCTAGTACAGTAGAGTCTCGATTATCCGACATAAACGGGCGGGCTGATAGTTGGATAGCCGAAAATGTTGGATAATCCGGAAGGTCTAAGAAAAGCCTTGAAATCACTATGAATTGCAAACGTATTGAAGTTTTATTGCAGTAACAGTAAAAGTAACGTTGCAGTAATGTTACAGTAACAACATTGTAATGTATAAAAAGTTCAGTCCTCTGAAAATTTAAAGAAATCAGTGATCCTTTTCTGCTTTCCTGAAGATTGTGGGCGTGTTTGGGGGCCTGGCTGTCTCTGTCGCCTTCCCCATTGCCATGCTTTGGCCCTTGTTTTGGGACCTGGAGGTACTCACCCTGCTCACTGCCACCGCTGCTGCCGCCACGCTTGGGGCCGTGTTTTGGGGCGAGGTTTCACTCACCCTTCTCTCCTTGCCTGTTGCGGAAATGCCTACAGCCACACCCCCAAGCAGCCGCGACGTCGGATAATCCAGAATGTCGGATTACCGCAGGATGGATAATCGAGACTCTACTGTAATGTGTTGCTTTTGTCTCTGGAATCTGTATGCGTACTCTATAACTGTGGAAGATGTTTTCTATCTGTGTGTAATTTATTTTTTCAATTCATTTCTTTCTTTTTTTTGGCCTTTGCTTTTTTTCTTTTCTTTTCACCTATTTGCTTTTTCTTTTGCCTCATTCACTTTCATTATAGCTTCTGTTTATTGTTTTCTTTTATTTTAGCATTTTTAAGTTTACCATGCTTTAAGATGTGTATGTGTTACCCTGATTTCTGGGGGTCCCATGAGGGATACCACAATGTGCTCAAATATTGGGGAATTGAATTAGCTCAGAACACAAGCTTTAGCGTTACAAGAGGAAGCAGGATCTTGGAACCCTATGTTTACGGGGTCAGGCTGCTCCAAGAACTAGGCAAAGGTTGTTCCAATTTAAAGATTTTATTAAACAATCAATAATAATGGCAATCAGCAACACACACACTCACACACACATCCAAGAACTATGGAAAGAAAGCTAGGGAAATGATAGGGGTTTTGTAAGGATTTTCTGAGTGATACACCACCTGATCCTGCAGTCCGGGAATGAAGAGAGAGAGAGAGAGCGCGTTGCTGGGGTTCGGTGTGGCTCAGCACGTGGAAGCTGAGGGGAGGCTCACCAGACGGAGCGGCAGAGGTTCATGAGCGTTCTGCGAGCGTTCCGAAGAGGAACTCAGACAAGGGGTTTTTATATATGGAGGATTGTACCTGGAGGCTAGCCTTCTCCCGAGGAGAACAATGGTAACTTTAGTGGAGACAAAGCCTTGGAAAGGTCGAAATCAGCATTGATTAGATTTAGCCAGCACTGCCAATTGTTTGTCCAGTATGTAGATGAGAGAGTGCTCAGAGGCTGTATAGACGGACACGCTAATCCCGTCAAGCCAACAGTCGGAGTATGCAGACCCCTTCTTTGGACTAAGTATCAGCCGTGTCTGGAGGGCACTACTCCTGTGCGACAAAAGTTGTTTACTGGCCTAGACTAGCTTGAATAATTAAGGCCATGCGGCCGTTTTTACCTACACAGACTGTCCGTGACCCAGGTCAGACACGTGGAGTTCATGTTATGGAGTGCCACGTGGAAATATTAATATCCAATATTAAATTGTAGACCTTAGGCTAGGGCTAGACAACCACAGTAACATATGTGCATTATTTTTTTGTATTTTATGTAAGTTACATCAAAGATTTTTTTAAAAAATATCCAAAAATAGCAACAAACTAGAATTGTCTAACATTTTCGTATAACACTTCTCAGGTAGCAGTAAAAAGAATGTTTCAGAGCCTTAAAATATATGCAAGTTCAAAAAACCAATTGCCATCAATTCACTGAATTCTTAACACAGCAATGCAGATATGAAAACTGAAACCTGGTGGGATGAGACTCAGGATTGGAGTGTAGTAATAGAGAGGTACAGTCTATTTCAGAGAAATAGATATACTTAGAAAGGTGTTGGGGATGCTTGGACTACTGGTTGCTGACTACGGGAGCCACTCCTTCCACACTGGGGCTGCCACAGAGGCAGCCACATGTGGCTTAAAAGCGGAGGACATTAAGCATATTGGGAGGTGGAAATCCAGAGCGTATGCCAGGTATGTCAGACTGTCCCTTGGGCTCTGTGTGGATTAAAATTTGCCTTGGTCATGCTTTCTGGCAGCAATCATGTGACTGCCTGGACAGAGGGAAGTTGGGAGTGTACTTTGTTGGCTGGGAGCCTCTAGGGTTGGTGGTAGGCAGGTGGGAGGAGCTCTGCCTGCCTAATGGTTGTCACATGGCCAGGGGATCCGGGACAGTTGGTGCCTTCACCATATGGAAGGAAACAGGCGGGTTCCTGGATGGGGTCAGGGGGTGCAGTGAGTGGCTAATTGCCCAGCTCAGGTGGGCAAGTAGCATGCACCCCCTGGTGGCAGAAGAATACCACGTCTGAAGGAGCCCTCACTGTCCTTGGGCCGGACAAGTGGGCTTATTGGCTAACAGGTGGGTTGGTCAATGCCTGGATCCCTACCTATGCGTACACCAACTCTGTATGCTTTGTAGTCAATAAAGTTGTGGCCTTTTTTCATCCATACTTGCTGTGTTGGGTGTTCTTTACTGCACCTGTCACCCCTGATCACACAAACCATGGTGGATGTCTAAAGAACTTTCAAATGAAGTAAGATTTCAACTTTCAAATGAAGGAAGAAGGGGAAATGCAACACAGAATAGGTAAAGAGGTACTACAGGAATACCTGGCTACTCTAATTCAAATCACCAGGGCCAGATGAACCACATCCAAATATATTAAAAGAACTGGCAGAAGTTATCTCAGAACCACTGACAATAATCCTTGAGAGTTCCTGGGGATTAGGAGAAGTCCCAGCAGATTGGAGGAGCACAAATGTTGTCCCCATCTTCAAAAAGGGGAAAAAGAGGATCCAAACTATTACCACCCAGTCAGCTGGACATCAAAGCCAGGAAAGGTCCTAGAGCAAATCATTAAATAGTCTGTAAGCCCTTAGAAAGGCATGCCGTGAACACTAAAAGTCAACATGGATTTCTCAAAAACAAGTCATGCCAGACTAATCTGATTTCTTTTTTTTATAGAGTTGCAAGCTTAGTGGATGAAGGGAATGCTGTGGATGTAATGTATCTTGATTTCAGGAAGGCCTTTGATAAGGTCCCCCAGGATATTCTTGCAAACACAGTGGTAAAATGTGGATTAGACAATGCCACTGTTAGGTGGATTTGTAACTGGTTGACTGTATGATCCCAAAGGGTGTTCACCAATGGCTCCTTTTCATTCTCATAAGAAGTGACTAGTGGGTGCTACAGGGTTCTGTCCCAATGGTATTCAATATCTTTATCAATGACTTGGATGAGGGAATACAAGACATGCTCATCAAATTTGCAGATGACATCAAATTAGGAGGGACGGCTAATACCCCAGAGGACAGGATCAGAATTCAAAATGACCTTGACAGATGAGAGAGCTGGGCCAAAATCTAGCCAAATGAACAGGGAGAAATGTTGGGTACTACATTTAGGAAGAAAGAATGAGATGCACAGATATAGTATGCATGACACTTGGCTTGAAAACAGTACATCTGAAAGGTATCTAGGAGTCTTGGTTGAAGCTGGACATGAGTCAATAGTGTGACGCACAGCTAAAAAAGCCAATGCAATTCTGGGCTGCATCAATAGGAGTGTAGTGTTGAAATCAAGGAAATGATAACAGCCAGGGGGGTTCTAGGAGTTTTTTCCCGGGGGAGACGTGTGGCTCCTCTTTCCCTCCCTGCCTGCCCCCCCCCGTTCCTGGCCGGCGAGGCGGCCTTTGCTGGGGGGCGTGGAGGCATTGTAAATAATAAATAAATAATTTTATGGTTGGGGGTCACCACAATATGAGGAACTGTATTAAAGGGTCGTGGCATTAGGAAGGTTGAGAACCACTGATCTACATAAACTCACACCACAAACCAAAGGGACAGAAGATCCTGAAATTTTGGTAACACCTTGTTATCTTCTCATATCAAAGGAGGTACAGGTGTGGAGGTGTTTTTCCATTGCAATACCCTTTGTTCTCCCCGGGAGAGGATTTGCCCTCAAGGCACATTTTCCCCTACAAATCGTTCCTGTTTTTGAGTGGTTCTTTGGATAACTCCCAGTTATACCAACATACCATCTCCCCGGCACCCGAGTGATCCCCTCAGCATCCTTTCGCTGAGCTTCACTTCTTTTGCTGCTTTCTCAGACCCAGGACTTCAGGAAAAGGTGCAGTATCACCCAAACTATGAATCCTCTAATAATCCCCCTATCTAATTTCCACTCTTTTGCTTTTCTATAGGACTTGAATGCGCGTGTGAGTATATGCATTGATGCGTGATACTTTCATTTAATAAAATCATTATTGGACCCTTTTGTTTGGTTTTTGGCTTGGCCTGACCCCATAAAAACTGGGTAAAAGATCCCACTAGGTTATCCTGCCTCTCGTCTTGCTATTGCTTGTGCTCTGTTGAGTTTACAGTCCCCATCACGTGAACCATAGTAATGTGTCCCCCAGGGACCCCCAGAATTCAGGGTTACAACATTGCTCCTTGTCTTAGTCTCTGGAGAAGTGGAAAACAAGCCCATTCCCTCTTCGATATGACATCTTTTCAAATATTTAAACATGGCTATCATGTCGCCTTTTAACCTTCTTTTCTGCAGACTAAACATACCCAGTTCCCTAAGCTGCTTCTTGTAGGGCATGGCTTCCAGATCCTTCACCATTTTGGTTGCCCTCCTCTGGACACGTTCCAGCTTGTCAGTATCCTTCTTGAAAGGAGGTGCTCAGAACTGGACACAGTATTCCAGATGAGGCCTAACCAATGCAGAATAGGGTGGTACCATTACCTCCCTCAATCTAGACACCATACTCCTTTTGATGCAATGAAGAATTGCATTGGCTTTCTTGGCTGCTGCGTCACACTGCTGACTCATGTTCAGCTTGTCATCTATTAAGACTCCTAGATCCCTTTCACATGTACTGTTATCTGGACAGGTATCTCCCATCCTATATTTGTGCATTTCATTTTTTCCGCCTAGGTGAAGAACCTTACATTTCTCTCTGTTGAAATTCATCTTGTTAGTTTTGGCTCAGCTCTCCAGTCTGTTAAAGTCATTTTGAATTTTGATCCTGACCTCTGGGGTATTAGCAACCCCTCCCAATTTGGTATCATCTGCAAATTTGATCAGTATACTCTCTGTTACTTCAAGTCATTTATGAAGATGTTTTAATTTGAGACAGAACTCTAGCACCCCACTAGTCACTTCTCTCCAGGATGAAAAGCACCCTTTGGGTTCGGCCAGTCAACCAATTACCAATCCACTTGACAGTAGTACTGTCTAACCCACAAATGGGAACTTTGTTAAAGGCCCTGCTGAAATCAAGGTATGCCACATCCACAGCATTCCATTCATCTATCAAGCTCATAACTGTATCATGACTTGTTTTTGAGAAACCCATGTTGACTTTTAGTGATCACAGCATTGCTTTCTAAATAATTACAAACTATGTTTAATGATCTGCTCTAGTCTAAGTTCTCTTTACATCTTTTCAAGACATCTTTAGCCTTTGTAGTAGTATTCAATATACATCTATTCTGTTTAAAAGTAAAAGAGATACCTTCAATACTCCCCCAACTATCCAATATTCCTTGTCTTCTCAAAAGTTGAGTTAGGAAGCTGTACACTTGTCTTTTCTTCAAGATTTGTGAGAGTATGTCCTTAAATATGTTTAATTCCTTTTCTTCAACCATGAGTTTCTTAGTGTAACTACACTGGAGTATTGTGTCTTTAACTCTTTCCTCAAGAAATTAAACTGTGTCTCATGGAACATTTCTCTTTTTAGCTATCATAGAATAGCTAAAAAGATCTTATCCACCTCCAAGTCCATTTGTTCAGCTGTCATCCAATGAAATGTGTGATAGGCATAATATGAGTGTATACATCCTCCTGATGACATTCTTCCAATCCTCTTCTTGATACATTTTCCCTATTCTTATATCTATAAGTGTAATTGTCATTTCAGCTTGTTCTGTAGTCTCTTCCAGGAATGATGTACGTTTCTCAATATTTGAAGTTTTTTCCTCAAGTTCTTCAACTTTTTTGTTTGTTTTAGTTCTTTTGAAATATTCTCTCGCTTATCTCCAAAGGTTTATAATTATTTCCTCAGACCATTGTTGATTTTTAATCTTGTATCCTTCATTTCACTTCTCAATTCTAGTCTCAATTTTTAAATTAACTTCCGGTGGCAGCAGTGAGGTGATTGTTACACTGTAGGTTGGGGGTCCTGGGAGGGGCGCCCAAATAACCAAATAAAAGCACAAGTTGGGGGAATTTAGCTCAAGCACTCTCTCAGCTAAACGAGAGGCAGGGTAACTTTAGCAAGGATCTTTTAACCCAATGTCTACGGCTTCAGGTCAGAGAGCAAGCAGGCACGTTTAAAAGTAACAAAAATAACAGTTTTATTGGAAGATAAACAGCAAATAAGACAACATGCACGCTAGCTAACTTGGAAACAGAAATAGAGAGCTTAGGGAATGGGTAATACGACACCTGGTCTCGTAGTCCTGGAGAGAAAGATGGGGTTCCGGGGAAGAAAGCTCAGCGTGGCTGGCTGAAGGGAGCTCCTTAGACAAACCGGCAGCAAGGTGGGATGGAAGTCCAAAGTAGTCCGAAGACGTCCCAAAAGTGGGGACTTTTTATAGGGTGGATTTTACCTACAGGCTATGTTATGCTTGGTGAGAACAAAGGAAATTTGGAGTTGGACAAGGGAGCTGGAAAAGGTCAGGCTTTGCATGATGGGTTTAGCTCTTAAGACAATAGCGTGGCCAGTTCGTTAGTGGCCCGACATAAAGAAATGGCTTGGCTCTTGGTCGTGTGGCTTTGTGTGTGCACACCGAGCAGAGCCGGTTTGCAGGGAGGTTTTTCCCTAAAGCAACGGAAAGGCTTAAGTTGCCTGCCTGAATGAAGTTTTGGAATGTACAACCATTAACGGCCCTGCCCCAGACGTGGTTGTCCGGAGGACCTCTGCAAACACGTGGAGTAGGGTGGCAGAGAAAGGTCAAGCAAAGGCCAAATTATTTGATATCAAAAGGATATCTAGTGCTCTCACCAGACATATCATAACCGTGATAACAGTGACCAACTGCTCTTCATCAAGCTGGTGAACAATCAGCCGCCCAACAAGGTCAGGACTCTGTGATGCTTTTCAATTGCCCCCTAGGCAGAGGAGGCTCGGAGGGGCTTGTTGGGGACCCAGTGCCAGCAGCCAGTGCCCAGGAGACAGAAAAGACACCTGGGCCATTTCCGCACTACCCTGTTCGTTGCGCTATTATTCCGCTTCCAACCTCCTATGGAATCCTGGGGTTTGTAGTTTAGGATTCTATAGGACGTTGGAAGTGGAATAATAGCACTATAACAGGCTAGTGCAGGAATGGCCCTGGTCACAGATTGCGCTGAAGAGATCAAGGAGTTCCCATTAGCTTGTTGCCATGTCTGATTGGCTGAACCTCGCCAGCACTTTTTTTAAAACGTAAAGCTCTACAGGACTTTACCAAGATTTTGCAAATCAATCTCATCAGTGTTGGATAAGACTGAACCTGACAATTAATCTCTACTCAGATCTAAGTTAATAAGTAAGCAACTTTAATGACTGTGTGCTTCTGGACTTTTGATTTTTGAAATTGCTGCTTGATCTCCAGAACAGTTGAGGAGAACTGAATGAAGAAGAGCAGATTGCCTTAAGTCAGCGGTTCTCAACCTGTGGGTCGGGACCCCTTTGGGGCTCGAACGACCCTTTCACAGGAGTTGCCTAAGACCACCGGAAAATACGTAGACTCCATTCCCTCCTCGGTGGTGGTGTGCAAGTGCAAGTCACGCACTTGCGTCCTCCTGCCCCCTGTTCAGAAGGGACTGAAATTGCTCCCCTTCTCCGTTACTGGGGGAACCTCCCGTCTGATGGGCCAGCTTGGGGTGGCGGTGGCAGCACAGGGGGCAGGCCCCCTCCTTACAATGGCTCCTGCCCCACTCGCCACAGAGGGGGGTACTGCGGAAGGGCTGGGGGGTCCGCACAGCAGCGCTTTTCTGGGGGGCCAAGTTGCGCCCAGTGCAAAAGACAAAGGCGCTGGGATTCTTCTCGCCCCCCCCCAACCAGGGTCAACACTCTGGAAACTTTTCCCACACTGCCCCCCCAGCGGAAACAAAAGTGAAGCAGAAGCAGAGCCCGGGGGGGTTCTCGGAGTTTTTTCCCAGGGGAGACGCGCGGTTTTTCTTTCTCTCCCTGCCCGCTCCCTCTGTTCCTGGCCAGCGAGGCAGCCTTTGCCGGGGGAGGAGGCATTGTAAATAATAAATAAATAATTTTATGGTTGGGGGTCACCACAACATGAGGAACTATATTAAAGAGTAGCGACATTAGGAAGGTTGAGAACCACTGCCTTAAGTGAACTCTCAAAGTTAAGATTGGTATAAATTTTTTCTCTTTTTAAAAATTCTTATCTATGCCAACAGATAGAAGGAAACAGTTTTGTTACTAGATTTTCCTTTTTGAGCACACAAAAGTTTTGTTTTTGTTGACAAGAAGCTGAACAGAACCAAGCAGAGAGAAGGAGTTCAATGGATCAAAGTGGCTAACTGCGGGGAGCTCTTAAATACCAACACAATTTAAAAGATTTTTTTCTATAATCTGTTTAAAAGACTTCTTTTGACTCTAGATTTGAATTAGGCTTAAATTAGTAAGGCATAATTTTTACTGCTCTGTTTATTTGGAATCATTTGGACTTTATGATTCATTGAGACCTCTCTTGCTGTGAGAGGGAAGAGATCAAAAATGAGTGATTTCTGAGTGAACTGTCAATTGTTAAACCCATTTTTGTACTTTTTGTACTTTTGGATCATATTTTTTGATGGCATCCTGTTAGAACTTCATATTAGTGAATATTAATTGAAAGGGTAGGACAAAGATCATGGCAAGACAAGAGAGCCAGAGGGAAAAAATTGGCTAGAAGGAACAACAAAGCGATTGTATGCTGGGGAAGCTGAATATGGAGAGAACAATATCTGAATTGAATAAAGGTGGTCTTTTAATAATCATTTGACAATGAAAGATATTTGGTTATAGTGTACATATTATGTTGCAATTTCTATTCATATATTTTACTTTGTTATATTATATTAAAATTTCTGTATCTGTTGATTGTTAGATTCTATAACTAATAAGGGGAGAACTAACCACCACCTGTTAAACTGTTATTGTTATATATAATATTTTCTGGTTAAAACCTCTCCTACTAATTTTAGGTCAATTAAATACATATATTCTTTGCTTTAGGAAGGGGTTCGCACAGCTGTAAATAATCTCTTCCAGGCTTGATTTAATGTCTCTAATTTTCTCAAGGACAAGTTGAGAAAGCAATAAGTTGGGAGATAAAACTGTTAGTGTATAGCCCCATTTTAATTTAACTCTTTCTTCTCTCCCTTTTTTCAATTTTGTTATAAGAACTCCACCGACTGTTTTACCTAACTGTTCTTTTTTTTTCCCCTGGGGGGCTCAAGAATTCTATTGATTTAGATAGGAGAAATTTGTTATTTTAAATAGATAGGATTATAATTAATCATTCATTAGCACAATCTGGTTTGATTAATGTTTTTGATATTTGGCATTTATTGATTGTTCTATTTGATATTTGATACTTGATAGTTTGATATATTTGAAATTGCTCACATACATTTTGGAATTTAGGATAATACACATATATACTATTTTGGAATTTTGAATAGCTCATAATATCTTGTTAGAAATTAGTAAATACTAGAGATATTGATTAGAGCAGTGGTTCTCAACCTTCCCAATGCCATGACCCTTTAATACAGTTCCTCATGTTGTGGTGACCCCCAACCAGAAAATTATTTATTTATTATTTAAAATGCCCCCCCCAGCAAAGGCCACCTCGCCAGCCAGGAATGGGGGAGGGGCGGGCAGGGAGGGAAAGAGGAGTCACACGTCTCCCCAGGGAAAAACTGAGAACCCCCCCGGGCTCTGCTTCGCTCTCGTTTCCGCTGGGGGGGCAGTGTGGGAAAAGTTTCCAGAGTGTCGACCCTGGCCGGAGGGGGGAGGAATCCCAGCACCTTTGTCTTTTGCGCCGGGTGCAGCTCACCCCCCGGAAAAGCACCGCCTTGTGGCCCCCTGGCCCTTACGCAGCGCCCCCCTCCGTGGCAAGTGGGGCAGGGGCCATGGCAAGGAGGGGGCTTTCCCCTCGTGCTGCTGCCGCCCCCCCCCAAGCTGGCCTGTCAGACGGGAGGTTCTCCCACTAGCGGAGAAGGGGAGCGATTTCAGTCCCTTGTGAACAGGGGACAGGAGGACACGAGCGCGTGGCTCATGCTTCCGCACCACCATTCCTACTGTGGCGATGCTGCGGCTGCACGCGCTCCTGCCAAAGGGGGCAGGAGGAAGCGAGCGCGTGGCTCGCGGTTGCACACCACCACCGAGGGGGAATGGAGCCTAAGGCCATCGGAAATATGTATTTTCTGATGGTCTTAGGTGACCCCCGTGAAAGGGTCGTTCGACCCCCAAAGGGGTCGCGACCCACAGGTTGAGAACCGCTGGATTAGAGCATTTTTGATTAAGCAGTTGTGGTAATAAACAAAGAAGTAAAGAAAGGGAAGAAGGGAAAAAGGAGAGTGTGACAGACCCTGGGGATGTGACCAGCCTGAGTGACAGTCTGGCCCTGGCAACAGGTTGCCAAGTGACCCAAGAGGCTCTGGGTAAGAGAGAAACCCAGTCAATCAGTGCATGGGAGGAGCTGAGTTTTCTAAGCAGAGGCTATATATAAGGCAGTAATTTGCATTTTTGGGATCTTCTTGCAGTGAGATTTCCAGATAGGGTTTTGGGAGAGAGCTTTTCAGTCAGCCAAAGGAGATTGTTTGAATGAGAGGATTATCTTCTCAGGGACCTAGTGAGAGGCAGGGAAGAAATCAATCTACTTTGAGTTGGATTGGAAGGGGTGACCTATACTTGGGAATTTAGCCTTTGAGCAGAAAAGGAAACCAGAAGCCTAGGTGTGTAGAAAAGCTCTGAACTCAAATACCGCGTTAAGCCAATGAAACTGGTTAAATACTTTTGGAAGTTCTATTTTGCCCGAATATACTTGTAACACCTGTCATACTGGATTTCATTTCCAGCCCTTCCAAGTCAGACTTCCACCCTTGAGAGGATCTGGAAATTATCCAGCATTTACTAATTCTTCTTGTTGCTGCCACCACCCACTGAATTCTGAATTAACTGAACAGCACAGTGGGACTCTGCTCAGTAGACTGTCAATCCCTAAGCTTAAGGAAGTTAAGGTGAGGAAGTTCTATCTAGCGTATGGCGTGGGGATGGAGAGGAAACAGAGGTTTTACAGAAAGCATTTATTCAAGGCATGCAAATAAACAAGACAATCATGCACATGAAAGGCTTCCCCCCTCCCAGGGACACTTAAGTTACAAGTAGTTACAAAAACACAGATACATTCTTTAGATCAGCCAGCCTTCAAAATAATAAACAGTCCCTAATGCGACTAGATAACTAGTTCTAGCTACTCACATTGGTTCACAGGCTTAGATGGTCTAAGAGCCTGCAGCCTACAACTGGCACAGATCCCATCTCTTGGAGGTTCCTTTGTTATCTCTCTTTGTTGTCTCTCAGCCACATGGCCTCCCAAGGAGTTTTATAACTTCTCCTTTGAAGCATCTGGAAGCATCTCGAAGATGCTCACCTCTTTCCTTTTTGATTGGTCAAGTCTCACCCTGTGACCTATGAGGCTGACCCACAGTAAAATGTAATCTAATCCCAACACCTCATTAACCCTTGGTTTACCTGAAGAGGGAAGTCTCCCCCTTTAGCCAAGCTTAGATAATGGGAAGCCCCATTATCACAACACCCAATACCTTTTCTCTGTTGTTACAAGCCCATGCACCCCCAATATGGATATGGTTTATTGGCAAATATTATTTAATTGGCAAGCTACATTAATTGGCGTCAATACAAAATGGGATCTGAGGTGACTGGAAAGGTTGAACCAGACAGATGAAAATTACTGACTGTAAATGTGTGAATGCAAGGATGGTCAGCCCACACCCCCTTCAAGGTGCAACCTAAGTCATTGTCAGGCTAATTATGAGGCAGCTTCAGAGATAACCAGCTTATGCAAAAACGGAACCTCTCCAATGGAGTAGACTATGTTCCCACCAAACCATGATTATTTTAACCTGTTGCCTCATTTGTGAACATTTCCCTGCATTGTCCTGGACCTCTCCTCGAGTATGGGAGTATTATGACAGTCATTATCTCTTTGTCACCCAAGCACTGAAATCAGCAACACTATCCAGACCTTACTGTCTGTGTTGCAACTCCCATTGTCCACTCAGCTTGGAGAACCATTCACAGCCATACTCTGCAGGGTAGATTTTGGATTTAAGAACCCTGAGTTTTGAGCAGTTGAGTGCAGTTTCTCACCTTGGTGAACGCCATGCTGTTGCTGTGATTCCTCATCGAGAACTGTCCTCAGGTTCCTACCTAAGCCACGTCACCGTTCTTTTCTTGCTCTTCTCCAGATCAGCACTTATCGCTCAAATCCCTCAAAGTCCTCTATCCACTCTTTCCTCCCCTTACTTTTGCTTAGTGCTTGTGTGAGTTTGAATCTTTTTATGTGCTTGTGTGAATCCTCAATAAAACACATTTCTAGTTTACTTTTTAATCTCTGGCTGGTTCATTCCCGCATGTCCCCATAAACATAGGTGGAGAAGATCTCGCTAAGTTACCTCTCCTCTCACAAGCCTCCCAATTTTGAGCTAATCAATTCTGCACAGTCATGTGGAGTTACTGGAATTGCGGGTAGACCACTGAGTCACCCATGTTTTGGGGTAACACTGGTGGCGCAGTGGTTAAATGCCAGTACTGCAAGCCACAAGGTTGTGAGTTCGATCCTGCCAGGCTCCAAGGTTGACTCAGCCTTCCATCCTTCTGCAGGTTGATGAAATGAGTACCCAGCTTGTTGGGGGCATGTATAGAAAAATGTTTTGAAATACCTGCCATTTGTAAGTTGTTCGCCGCCTCGATCCATATGGAGAGGCAGGATACAAATAAATAAATAAATAAATAAATAAATAAATAAATAATGATTATATGCCATTTTTATAATTTCTGACTTAGCAGAGTACTTTTTCATCTGTTTTAATTTTACAGCAACACGCTACAACAGATTATTAAATCTTTTTGACTAAAACCAGAGAGGCTTTACCCCTTTTTCACTAGGATGGTGGATCTGGAGGGGGGGCAAGCAAGGGTTGTATAAGGAGAGTGTGAGGGTGCTATAGCAGGCTGGGAAGGGAGTTGCCATTTCCAGAGAGAAGGTGAAGCAGGCCAGACCTCCTGTCCGCAGAGGGCATAAGGAACAAAATCCTTCCTTCCTTCCTTCGATTTTCTAAGGTCAAACATCTATAAAGTTACTTAGACTGTAGTGATAAATAGTACATCTATAAGTATCTATAAAGTTTAATTAACCTTTTGCTATGGCCCACCTCAGGAATGAGGCAGGCCATTGCCCAATCTCAGTTACAGACTCAAATGCAACGTAGACCATCTCTAGAACCACAAGCTAAGCCACCGAATATCAATGCTTTTCTACTGGAAGAAATTAAAAAATTGAGGCATCATGTACATTTCAGATGATTGCAGCCACAACACTGTTGTCCCAAAGCAATAGCCATTTCTCTCTACTCAGGTCTTTCTTTTTTTCTTTTTTTTTTGCCAGACTTGTATCCGAAAGGGATAAAGACAGTATTTGTGGTAGTAACTAGTACGGTTATGAATATTTGGGCCACAGGGGAAAATAAAAGATGAGAAAAAGAGAAGGACAAGCTAGATAAAGAATAGAAAAGGCATCAGCAGAACACACTAGGTGAATTGGGGGTACTGTGGGAAATCACATGTTTAGGCTTCTGAAAAGTAGAATAATTGAAGAGCTCCTGATCTGATGGGAAGCCTTAATTGAAACAAGTATCAAGGTTATTTTGTGTAAAAGAAGCTTATAGATAATGTGGCGTCAACAGAAGAGATCATAGAATCATAGAATCATAGAAGTCATAGAAATCTAGAGTTGGAAGAGACCCCAGGGGCCATCCAGTCCAACCCCCTGCCATGCAGGAACACCCTCAAAGCACTCCCGACAGATGGCCATCCAGCCTCCGCTTAAAAACCTCCAAGGAAGAACACTACACTCCGAGGCAGCACATTCCACTGCCGGACAGCCCTGACTGTCAGGAAGTTCTTCCTGAGGTTCAGGTGGAATTTCCTTTCCTGTAGCTTGAATCCATTGCTCCTTGTCCTGGGCTCTGGAGCAGCAGAAAACAAGCCCTCTCCTTCCTCTATCTGGCATCCCTTCAAATATTTAAACATGGCTATCATGTCCCCTCTTAACCTGCTCTTCTGCAGACTAAACATACCCAGCTCTCTAAGTCTATCCTCATAGGGCATGGCTTCCAGGCCTCTCACCATTTTGGTCGTCCTCCTCTGGACTTGCTCCAGCTTGTCAATATCCTTCTTGAATTGGGGTGCCCAGAACTGGAAACAGTATTCAAGATGGGGTCTGACCAAAGCAGAGTAGAGTGGTACCAGT
This sequence comes from Ctenosaura bakeri, assembly GCA_948474755.1. Taxonomy (NCBI): domain Eukaryota; kingdom Metazoa; phylum Chordata; class Lepidosauria; order Squamata; family Iguanidae; genus Ctenosaura; species Ctenosaura bakeri. The sequence goes on from CAOLHI010005502.1 coordinate 21,667, forward strand.
ACCTCCCTCGATCTAGACACCATATTCCTATCGATGCAGCCGAGAATTGCATTGGCTTTCTTGGCTGCCGCATCACACTGCTGACTCATGTTCAGCTTGTGGTCTATGAAGACTCCTAGATCCCTTTCACACGTACTGCTATCCAGCCACGTGTCCCCCATCCTGTATTTCTGTATTCCATTTTTTCTACCTAAGTGTAGGACCTTACAGTTCTCTCTGTTGAATTTCATTTTGTTCGCCTTGGCCCAGCTCTCCAATCTATCCAGGTCATTTTGAATTTTGATCCTGTCCTCTGGCGTATTAGCAACCCCTCCCAATTTGGTATCATCTGCAAATTTGATGAGCATGCCCTCTATTCCTTCATCCAAGTCATTGATAAAAATGTTGAACAGCACTGGGCACTGATCATGGAGAGACTTGTTGTGACCTTAAGGTGAAACTATCATGGGTTTTTTGGGCAAAATGAATCCAAAGGGAGGTTTGCCTTTGCCCTTCTCTGAGGGTGAGTGACTGTAACTTGGCCAAGGTTGCCAGGGGGTTTCTGTGGCTGAGCGGGGATTCGAATCATGGTCTCCCAGTGTCCTGGTCAAATACTCAAAGCACTCCATCACTCTTTCACGGCAACATTGTTATTTCATAAACCCCTGATATCTTTTATGACTGTTAGCTGGGATCGTATTTGGAAGAGTACCGTGGGAATTTTGGAGGATGAATAGGAAAAAATTGGCTGTGGCATTACTTGAAAAATTAATCAACCCAATAAAAAGTGACAGGAATAATGAAGAGGATGAAGCTTTTTTATCCACTTGGCTTCTCTTTATTTTTTATGTCAATGCAAACAAACATTTCTCCAGCTAGTCATTTAGGTTTATTTAGGTATTGCCATATAATACTTGTCTTTTTTACATGTGATGCAAATCTGCTGTTGATCTTGGTCTTTGGAAGTCACATCTACTAAAAAATGATTGTAGGGAAAATCCTGCTATAAAAGTTAAACTATTAAAACACCAATAATTTAAAATGGCATCAAATCATTCTAAAGCACAATAAAAAAGAGCAGTACTCACAACCAGAGACTTCTGTATCAAGAACCAAGTGACTTCCAGTGAAAGCTACTTGAAAGCACACAACAAGAAAAGGTATTCATAGAATCATAGAATCGGAAGAGACCCCAGGAGCCATCGAGTCCAACCCCCTGCTACGTAGGAACACCCATCAAAACATTCCCAACAGGGGCCATCCGGCCTCTGCTTAAAAACCTCCAAAGAAGGAGACTCCACCACACTCCATTGAGGCAGCAGATTCCACAGCTGGACAGCCCTGACTGTCAGGAAGTTCTTCCTTAGGTTCAGGTGGAATCTCCTTTCCTGCAGCTTGAATCCATTGCTCCTTGTCCTGGTCTCTGGAGCAGCAGAAAACAAGCCCTCTCCTTCCTCTACATGGCATCCCTTCAAATATTTAAACATGGCTATCATGTCCCCTCTTAACCTTCTCTTCTGCAGACTAAACATACGTAGCTCCCTAAGCCTCTCCTCATAGGGCGTGGCTTACAGACCCTTCATCATTTTGGTCACCCTCCTCTGCACACATTCCAGCTTGTCAACATCCTTCTTGAATTGAGGCACCCAGAACTGGACACAGTCTTCCAAATGAGGCCTAACCAATGCAGAATAAAATGGTACCATTACGTATTACATTCCTTGTCTAAGAAAAGCCTCTCAAATTCATGAAGTTGCCCTAAGCCAACAGGTAACTTGAAGGCTCAGCGACACCCCCAGAAGGAGAGCCTTTAAAGGGGGAGGCAGCCCAGCTTCTTGTGGAAAGGAGTTCCCCAGCCTCCTCAGAGCAGCTGCTGAAATGGGAGAGTGATTTCTGTTGGGAGTGGCAACCTTTGCTGGCTTAATTAACTGCCTAGTTAGTTTGTATGTGTTTTGAAGCAGTAATGGACTGGATGAGGAAAAACAGACTGAAGCTGAATCCAGATAAGGCGGAGGTACTCGTTGTTAAGGGCCCTAGCCCAGGTATGGAGGTTTGTCAACCAGGGGTCACACTTCCCCTGAAAGACTGTGTCCACAGCTTGGGGGTGCTCTTGGATTTGTCGCTTCAGATGACAGCTCAAATTGATGCGGCGGCCAAGAGTGCGGCTGATACGCCAGCTGCGCCCCATCCTGGAGCTGGAGCATCTAAAAACAGTGGTGCGTGCGCTGGTAACTTCACGGCTTGACTTCTGCAATGCGCTCTACATAGGGCTACCCATGTACTTAGTCCGGAAACTTCAATTAGTTCAGAATATGGCAGCCAGGTTGGTCACCAGAAGATCTAAAACTGACCACATAACACCTATTCTGAAGTCTTTACACTGGCTGCCTATTAGTTTCCGGGCACAGTACAAGGTGTTGGTTCTTACCTTTAAAGCCCTTCATGGCTTGGGGCCAGCCTACCTGCGGGATCGCCTTCTCCCATATAATCCGCCCCGCACACTAAGGTCCTCTGGGAGGAATTTACTGCAGCCAATAAGAACTAGGTTGGCTGCGGTTACCCAGAGGATCTTCTCTTCTATTGCTCCCAAGTTATGGAATGGCCTGCCGGAAGAGACCCGGCATATTTAAAAAAGCAGTCAAGACTGTTCTCTTCCGACAGGCCTTCCCAGACTAGTGTTCCACCGCCTCTCATCAATTGTCTCTTTGTTTCTAATTTTGTTTTTGTTTTTAATAATTAATGTGTTTTAGGGGGATAGAAGAGTTGGTGGGTGGGGAGGATGGGGTACTTTTTAATGTTTTAATGTATTTATATATTCTTGTAATGCCGCCTCGATCCACTGGGAGAGGCGGGATAAAAATAAATATTATTATTATTGTTGTTGTTGTTGTTGTTGTTGTTGTAGGCATAGAAGGGACTGCCTAGAATAAACTTTCTGTTGTTTGGTCAACACCCACTTCCCTTTGTATGTTCTCTTCCTCTCCCCCTTTTTGTTTTTTGGCTTCCCTGCAACCATGTGTTCTCCGATTCTCTGGTAAGCATGCTTTCTTGTAAGCATGTGAGTGCTTAATTTCGTCTTACTTTCTTCAAGAAATGAACCTATGTAGACAAGACACAAGATTTTGTGAGTAAACTTTTCATATTTTACCCAAACTGTTATTTTGAGCTAGATAAAGTGTGTCTGGGGTGAAGATGACAAAGTGGGACTGGTAATTTGTTTTATTTTTTTTATTTGTATCCCGCCTCTCCATATGGATCGAGGCGGCGAACAACTTACAAATAGTATGTATTTCGAAACATTTCTATACATGCCGCCAACAAGCTGGGTCCTCATTTTACCGACCTGCGGAAGGATGGAAGGCTGAGTCAACCTTGGAGCCCAGCAGGATCGAACTCACAACCTTGTGGCTTGCAGTACTGGCATTTAACCACTGCGCCACCAGGGCTCAGCTTCTGCCTGTGCAAAATGCAAAATACTCTGCTGATTGAGAGACTTATTACTAAAAACCTCCCAGTGCCCAACAATTTCTGTTAAACAGAAGGAAAGGAAAGGCTCTTCTCTTCTTGTTATTACATAACGTATTCTAATAAGATAATTTCCACATCAAAGTTTTGAATTTGTCTCAACATACCCTGGTTAGAGGATTGGATGTGGAAATTATATGAGTTAGCAGAAATGGATAAATTAACGTTAACATTAAAAAACGAATCTAAGAAATCATTCAAACAAGAGTGGGAAATATTAACCCCATTATGGAAAGAGAAATGGGGGGAAGATGCTATGATAGGAATGTACGAATAATAATTGAGGAAATTAAATTGTTTGTATATACTTGGATATGGACAAATGAAGACCAAGGACGTAAGAAAGATTTTCATAATAATGTATAAATGATGTAGCAGTTCTATGATGTTAAGAAATAGCATTATAGAAAGGAGGGATATGTAAATGGGAAATGTGGGGAATGGGAGAAGAAATAGATAAATAAGAAATAGTAAAGAGTAAGCTAACAAGAATAGATGAGCATGAGTAAAGTATGGAAACACAGATTTATGATGTAAGAAGACTTAATGTAAATAAAAGAGGGATGTAAGAATTTGTAATTGTGAAGGATAAGATGGGAATTGACTATAAGAGGAGGAATTTTAACTAAGGATTGGTAGAAAAAATGATAAGAAGTAAATTATGGACCAGAGAAGATAAGACCAATAAGGATAAGGAAAATAGTATATAGTATATCAGAAATAAAGAAGAATGCGAATATATCACTCAATGGTGAAGTGAATGGAAGACATTAGTTGTTCATTGTATTTAGATAGGTAAAAATATTTTTATGTGTTAAACGTGTAGTATGTGTAACTGTATTGTGGGTAATGTTTTGTATGTAATGTTATGTATGTTGTGTAAGTTTTGTATTTTGTAATTCAAATAAATATATATTTTTAATAATAAAAAATTTTTAAAAAAAGTTTTGAATTTGTCTGACCATAACACTTAAAACTATGTATTAAAACATGTAACCCACTGCACAGGAAAGCAGCCTCTCAATCCACTGATAGCGTGATTTGATCCGTTCCTAAAAGAATCAGGCAAGCCCAGTTTTTTAATTCAAAGAATAATTGAGCTCTCTATTTATTTATTTATTCTTTATTTTATTGATCTACTGATTCAAAACCTTTCCCTCCTATCCTGCATCACAAGATTTCAGGAAGTGGTAGAAGTGAAACAGGACAAAAGAATTGAAAAGAATAAAAATAACCGAAACACAGGTCATTTCCGCACTCGCCTGTTATAGCGCGATGATTCCACTTTCAACCTCCTCTGGAATCCTGGGGTTTGCAGTTCCGGGAGGGGCCGGCCGGCCCCTCCCGAAACTGCAAACCCCAGGATTCCAGAGGAGGTTGAAAGTGGAATCATCGCGCTATAACACGCTAGTGCGGAAATGGCCACAGTAAAACAGCTCGAACGCGTTGTTTACAAGTCGAAAGGTTCCAATGGATCTTGCCAGGAGCCTGGCAAGGCTTCAGTCACGTGACAGGAAGTGGAATCAACGCAGCCCCTCGTCAACGGGAGGAAAGTGGTGTCCTATTAAAAGGGGCCCCTCGGAAACAATCACTTCTCCCTCTTTTTCTACAAAGAGAGAAACCCGAAGGGAGGAGGAAACAAAGGAAGGAGCCTGAAAAGGAGGCGGCGGCGGTCGGGTCAGAGTTTCCTGGCGGCGGATCGAACTGGGCGCGAAAAAGAAAGATCTGGAGGGAATCCGGAACCAGGAGGGAAGCAGAGAAACGGCCGGCCGCGTAGCGGGGGGGGTGTTTGTATCCATCTTTATGAGTGTGTGTCGATTTGTTGGCGGCCTCCCTTCCAAGTGCTAACCCTGAGCTGACGCTGCTTAGCTTCGAAGGTCCGAGAGGACGGGGTGCCTTTAAGCCGGAGGAGAGGAAGGGTTAAGGGGAGCGAGCCGGATTCCTAGAGAGGCAAGGAAGGAGGGGCGGGAGGGGCCCAGTCCTCCAGAGCAGACAAGCCTCTCCCACCTCGGGCTCCACCGTCGCTTCCGTTTAAGGCCTACTCCTCCTCCCCCTATTGTGGCGGGCCTTTCTCTCCCTTGGGGGGGGGTGTCTTCGGGGGGTCCCAGTCTCCCACCTTCGGCCTCTGTCTCGACGGCGGAGGCGGGGAGGCCCAGAGGATCCTCCTCCTCCGGCGGGTCCGTCTCTGTGGGAGGGGGGAGGGGGGAGGGGGGAGGGGGCCCTCTTCTTTGGCTCTGGCCTCCCCCTCCGGGCGCCGAGGCCCCTTCGGGTCTCCTTCGGCCGGGAGGGGGGCGGAGGGGGCCTCGGAGGGGGTGGGGGCTCCTGGGAGGGGAAGGTGGAGCTCCCAAAGGCCCCCCAAGCCAAGAGGAGGGGATCCCCAGGCAGTTGAGCTTCGTCCCTTTTTCCTTCGTGGCGGGGAGGGACCGGGGGGGGGTCTCAGGGAGGAGTCCGAGTTAGAGTTTTCCGTGCTTCCTCCTGCCAACATAGGAGCGCAGTTATTAACAGAGCAACACCTTGCCTTTGCAGAGTTTTGGAGCAGAGCCTGTACAGGGGTTCTTTGCCCAGAGACAGACGATGGTGGAGGATTAACTTGGATCCCACCGGCTGCTTCATTGGATACCGGCTCAAAGATGGACAAACCTGACACGGCTGGACCTGAAGCTGGAAGAGGCTGTGATGGCATGAATGCCGAGAGCAGTGGAGAACTGGGTGAAAGAACAATGCAGAAGTTCTTCAGCAGAGATGAGGGCAGCTCAGAGATACAGCGTCAGCGCTTCGGGCGGTTCTACCGGGAGGACGAGGGTCCCTGCGAGGTTTGCAGAGGACTCCACGATCTCTGCCACCGGTGCCTGAAGCCAAAGGAACAGACCAAACATCAGATCCTGGACCTGGTGATCCTGAAGCAGTTCCTGAGCATCCTGCCCTCAGAAACGCAGAGCTGGGTCAGGGAATGTGGGGCAGAGACCTGTTCTCAGGTGGTGGCTCTGTCAGAAGGTTTCCTCCTGAGTCAGGCTGAGGACAAGAAGGAGGAAGAACAGGTGAGAGCATTTGTTTTTGGGGTCTCTAAAGCTGATGTTGTGGTGGCTTTGAAAATAAGGTGTGGAAGATGCTGCCTCGGAGTGTAGTGGAGGCTCCTTCCTTGGAGGTTTTTAAGCAGAGGCTGGATGGCCATCTGTCGGGAGTGCTTTGAGGGTGTTCCTGCATGGCAGGGGGTTGGACTGGATGGCCCCTGGGGTCTCTTCCAACTCTACATTTCTATGATTCTATGATTTCGTTTGATGTAGGATCCCAAAAGCAGAATGATTGTTTTGTTAAATAAGGTATATTTTCTGTGTGTCTCATGTTTTCAAAGAAGGGGCCAGATTTCCTTGGTGCTACTGCCACACAACCATATTTGTCAGTGTGGTAACTGAGGTAGTTGTGTTTGCTCCCAGTCAGTTCTGGGTGGAATATGCTTGCATCCACATCCAAAGGTCTCCCACTCTGAGAGATTAGAGGTTATGCAATTATGTTCAGAAGTCCTAAATTTCATGGGTCTGTTTTTTAAATCATTTTCTAATACTTCTCCAGACTGAATTTGGAATTCTTGCTGCTCTTTCAGGTTAAAAATTGCTGTCTGGAAGTTCAGTCTGATTTTTCTTCGTCAGTGGAGTTTCCCTTGGACGCCACCTGGAGTCCCCAGCAATGGGAGCTCAAGAAGGAGGTTGGAGGTGCCTCCTTGCAAGGTAAGGATGAACCTTGTTTTTTGTATGTGTGGGCCTTCCAGTTAGCAGTCCCATGAATTTCATAGGATATTTTTTAGGCAAGGAATACGCAGAGGTGGTTTTGCTAGTCCCTTCATTTGGACTGTAGCCTACACCACCTGGTATGTGTTGATGGTTTGCCATCCAAGACCGGCCTCTAACATTCCATTTCTGGACAAGGTTCTGGACTGTGTGATGGCTTCCCAGTTCCAGGAGTTTCTGGATGAAACGGATTATCTGGCTCCATTTCAATCTGGTTTCAGGCTTGGCTGTGGGACTGAGACTGCTTTGGGTTGCCTTGGTGGATGACCTATGCCGGGAACTAGACAGGGAGAGTGTGACCATGTTGGTTCTGCTGGACCTCTTAGTGGCTTTTGATACCATCAACAGTGGTATACTTCCGGGTTGCCTTATGAGGATGAGACTTGGGGGCACTGTTTTACAGTGGCTTTGTTTCTTCCTGGAGGGCTGAACCCAGAAGGTAGTTCTGAGAGACTCTTGTTAGACCCCTTGTCCTTTAGCCCATGGGGTCCCCCATGTTATTTAACGTCTACATGAAACCACTGGGAAAGGTTGTCTAGAGTTTTGGGGTTTGGTGCCATCAGGATGCAGATGATACTCAACTCTAGTGCTCCTTTCCCACTATAAGCCAACAAAGCTGATTTGATCATGAAGTAGTGCCTGTCATCGGTAATGGACTGGATGAGGGCAAACACACTGAAACTTAATCCAGACAAGATGAAGGTGCTCCTAGTCAGTCAAAAGGCAGATCAGGGAACAGGGATTCAGCTTGTGTTAGATGGAGTTACACTCCTCCTGAAAATGCAAGTCCCCAGCCTGGGGGTTCTCTTGGATTCAACTCTGAGCCTGGAATCCCAGGTTTCAGCAGTGGCCAGGGGTGCATTTCCACGGTTAAGGCTTATGTGCCCCGTGCACCAGTTCCTTGAGACATCAGACCTAGCCATGGTAAGACATGCCTTGGTTGTATGCCTGATTTGATTATTATAATGTGCTCTATGTGGGGCTGTCCTCGAAGAGCGTTCAGAAATTTTAGCTGGTCCAATGAGATGCAGCCAGATTGCGAACTGGGGCTGGCTACAGGGATCACACAGCCCCCCTGTTGCAACAGCTCCACCTGCTGCAGCTCTGTTTCTGGGCACTATTCAAAGTGTTGATGAAGACCTTTAAAGCCCTACATGGCTCAGGTCCAGATTATCTGAAGGATCATATTCTCTCTTACAAACCAGCCCAAGCTTTGAGATCTGCTGGAGAGGCCCTTCTCTCCATCCCACCACCTTCATGGGTGCACCTGGTGGGAACACAGGAGAGGGCCTTTTCAGTGGCTGCCCCCAGGCTCTGGGATTCCCTGCCCTGATAGGTCAGACTGGCATCCGTCCCACCCTCTTTCCGTAAACAAAGACATTTGTATTTTGGCAGGCGTTACTCAATATGTGATGATTGTCTGGCTGAGGAAAGGTGCTTGCTGTTCTTAATCAGCAGCATTTTGGATTTGTTTGTGCTTTTAAATATAGCTCAGTTTCAGTTACTAACTGATTGTTTACTTTGTTATTAATCTTTTTTATCATGATTTTTAACTGTTTTTTTAAGGTACTATAAGCCATTTTGAGTCCTTCACAGGAAAAAAGCAGGATGTAAATAAAGATGATGATGATAATAGTAATAACAACAATTATAGTAATAACCAGAGCTGACCCACCTTAACCTTGAAGACCAGGTGTGATCTGGTGCCTTTAGGGTATTTCAGTGAACACAGAGAACCCGTGTGGGTATAATTGTCTTCAGTGTTCTGCGTGCATAGCTTACCCTCTGGGAGTGTTTGGGCACTTTTTATCTGATGCAGTGATTCATATTTACTTTGAGGTTGTGGCATAAACAGTGTCATTAGGCTGGGAATTGTGCATCTAAGTGTTCTGTTCTGTTGCAAAATGTTGCGTCCAGTACTAGGGTTGAATATCTTAATCAGGGTAAAAGAGCTTATTTTTGGAGAGAACTCAAAGTGCTGGTTATGTCCAACCAAGCCCTCTTTGGCTGAGACTCAGGCTATCCCGAGTTTGAAGATCCTCAAGGATCAACTTTTTCTCAGTCTTACCATCAGCAGAGGTAGATTTGGTGAGACGAGGGACGGAATCTTCTTGTAGGCTGCTCCCAGCCTGTAGACTTCTCTGTCACAGAAGTCTAGGCTGGCCTCCTCCTTGTTCTTCTTCCGAAGGGAGATAAATATATTTTTCTTTTAGCCAACATTTGGTAACCAGGTGGCTATGTGGAAAAGGCTTTAGTAGGATCCACATGCAGCATTTTTATTCTGTCTTGTAATTATTTGAAATGATTTTGTATTGTTTTAGAGACTTGTTTTTATATGTTAGCTTACTGGATGTTACAAAGTTTTCTGTGACAAATTTTCAGTTTACGTACCTTATTTTAATTCAAATTGTGAGCCCTCTTGGGCTCTGTTTAGAAGAAAAACGGGATATTAAATCAATGAATAAAACTCAGCACACAGATTTATGCTTTCCATTCTAGGATCTCAACTCCTATGTATTGAAGTTGATATGTTTATCTTTATATCTGAAGGCTAAACAAGGCCATAAATCATGGAAAAAACTAAAATATTTAACTGGAACAGCATATAATGCTAAACAGACAGTTCTGTGTTTATACCCTGAGTGATGAGACTTAGCTCATATCCATGTGAAATATCATCCAGAATTTTTATCAGCATTCTTAGACTGTGGCCCCAAGTTTACTGTGGGTTCCTACAAGCTATGTGTGAAGTAGATGGAATTTTATTCAGGGCCTTCGTTTCCATGACTCTGAGACATTACTTGCTTTTGTCTTTGCAGGCTGTTTGTTGCCTGTTGCTGAAACTTTACCTTTGTTTGAAATTGTAGAGCTCCTTGGTTTGCTTACTTGATGGCAATATATTTATTCTTTATTAGTATCTTTGTTCGCAGATCTCTTTATGTGTTTGTTGATGTTATATTAAACATGGATGTGAATGTTTATCCTAGGAGCTAGATTTAGGAAGCTTTCTATTTACCATTACCCTTTTTACAGGTTTCCTGATATTAAATGTGCAATTTACATATGGTTCTGTTGCTATTTGAAGTTTTCATTGTTTTGATACTGCTATGTTGGGCTACAATATTTTACATATGTGTTTAAGTAGTTCCAAGTATGTTCATTATTTACAGTCTTCTGTATGGCTTCTTGTCTTTGAGATCCTTCCGGGTTTTTTGTTTGTTTGTTTGTTTGTTTTTTGGTATATTTATATCTGGCCTTTGTCCCAGGAATTCAAGACCTTGGTCTTCTCCAGCTAACCATTTTTTTCATTAAAGCAACAACTGTTGGGCCATTTCTGCACTACAGTGTTATAATACTAGTTTAGGGAGGGGCATTTAGAATTCTCAGCCAGAGAGCTCTTGGGCCTCAGTAAACTACAAACCCCAGAATTCCACAGGATGTTGAAAATGGAATAATGGCACTATAACAGTGTAGTGTGGAAATGTCCTTAGTTAAGCTAAGAGAGAGTAGCTAGGTCAAAGTTCTGCAATGAATTTTGGGGATCTGTACCTGCTAGAACTGGAATTTTCCACATCTGAGTCCAACATACTAGGCAATATACCAAAATGCCCTATAGATTTTACTGGGATGCAAAGTGCCACTTTTTTTCAAATGAATGACTTCTTCTTAAGTTCCTTTTTGGGACTGTAATTATAGCTTGTGAGACACACCTATGTAATCGACTTCCCCCACCATGGTCTTTCCCACAGGGGCTGAAATGACATTATCAGCAAGTACTCAGTTGGCTCTTTCTCTTTGCGATGGAGTGGACCATGATCAGGTAAGGAGAAAGACTCCTGGAGGAAAAGGACTGGCTCGGCCTGGGTGTCCCCAGTTCTGGCCTCACAACCTCTGTAGTACTAGCTGAGGATTTTGGTTCAATTTGCTTTCCATTTTTTTGAAAAACTGACAGAAGTCCCTAAATTTCTTGATCATCTTAATAGAGAGAGGTGGAGCTTTTGGGGGGGGGGAATGACTATAGGACTTACTTAAACTGACAGGTCATTAATCTTGACCCAAGGTTTGAGTGCTTAACCCTTAAAAGGTTGCATTGGAATCATAAGGTCATAGAATCACTCTTCAAAAGGCCAGGTTGGAATCCCTGTGAGTTCTGCCAGTCTAGTCCTGAGTTAGACCTGATATCCTCATTCTGTGGGATTTTTTTTCTTGACTGCCAAAGAAGGGGAATGGGTAGATTTTCCCAACCTTTTTCTTTGGACCCTAACAGACATCTCTCCTTCTGTTTGCTCCTAGCAAAACAAGGAGCGTAAAGAGGGCCCTGCTGGGCCAGACTGACAGCATATCTGCTGTTGTTGTCATCACTGCTATATTTGTTTATATCTGCCTTTTTCTGTATTCAGGACTCAAAACAGCTCATATGAGACTGAAAAATGCATAGGTAAAAATTCAAAAGCTGAAACAGGGGTGAAATGATGGAAAAATTTTATACAACAGTTAAACCATTAACTGTTAAATACACACATGTACACCTGAACACAACAAATAGGAAAAACAACAACAACCAGCACATTGTATAGGTGAGATGGGCCTTCTACAATCAAACCTCAAATGCATGTGGAAACAGAAAAGACTTTTACTTCCACACAGAATGAAAACAGGGAAGGTGCCAGTCTGATTTCTCTGGGAAGAGAATTCCAGAGCCTGGGGGCAGCCACTGAGAAGGCCCTCTCCCCTTTTCCAACCCGATGTAACTGTGAGGGAGGTGGGACTGAGTAAAAGAGCCCTCAACCAATCTCAAAGCATGGGTAGGTTCGTGTGGAAGAATACACAGATTTAAATTACCTGGACCTGAGCTGCATTGGGCTTTATAGATCAGAACCAGCATTCTGAATTGGCCTCAGAAACAGACTTAGGAGCCAATGGAACTGTTGCAACAAGGGAGTTGTGGGCTCCCTGTTAGCAATCTGGCTGCACCTCTTTGGACCAGTTGAAGTTTCCACACACTCTTTAAAGGCAGATTCATATACAGTGTGTTACAGCAATCCAACTGAGGTGTAGCTAAGGTGAGATTCCCCCTATTACCAACCAGAAGCTTCTAAACCAGGCATGTTAGCCATAGCCCTTTCCCGTTCTTCTTCCCCAGCAGCTGGTATTAAGAGGCTTGGTGCCTCTGCTAATAGCTCTGACAGCCAAGAGGGGTGTTTCATTTCTACTGTGTGTGGCTTCTTGCACTTTAAATCTTACTGTTTAAGGCCTCTTTTGCTTTGTTCGTTGGTGGTCTGGATGTGAGCCGTAAGCAGGAAATGTTTTCTTTTTCCTCCAGGGCCCCATCACCTTTGAGGATGTGGCCGTCCATTTCTCCCCAGAGGAGTGGGTTTTGCTGGATCCTGATCAGAGAGCCCTGCATGCGCAGATCATGGAGGAGACCCGTGGGATTGTGGCCTCTCTTGGTAAGACTCCCCCACTGGTGGGAATTTGTTTCTAAATGCAATAATCACAATCCTTATAACAGCTTCTGAGTGGGATGAGGAGCCTCAATCCTCCCAGTCACTGGGGGCTCTTTAAGGCAGGAATCAGGAACTAGTGTCCCTCCTGATATTTCCAGACAGGTTGCTCACCAGCAATGGTGGCGATAACAGCAGTCACTCAATTATTGGTTCAGGAGAGAGGGTAAAAAAAAAAAAGTTTAACAAGTTCTGGAAAAAAACAAGAGAGGGAAGGGAAACTGAAGAAACACCATGTTGCAGAAAATATCTAGCTGAAATTAATTAAATAACTCCCCCCCCAGCTTTACCAACTGGAACCCATTCATCCTTGAAGGAATCTATCCCCCTTTCTTCCTTTTTATGCAGTTCTTTGGTGTATTTCATATACCATCTTTCAGAAATGGTTTACCAGGGCTCTCATCTGGGCCATATGCATAATAGCTGAACCGCCATGGCTAATGTCTCTGAGAGGTCCTTTGCCAGAGTCTCCCCATCCCACCCCTGCTGCTCTGGAGCTACTGACCCACCTTCACCGTTAGAAACTGCCTACTTCTAGTTTCCCCGGCCCAGGTAGCACCAGTTGCATATTATTTGCCCATTATATAAATCATCTGGCTTATAAAAGCATGGATCAGCAGACAAATCCCATTTGTTTCTCCTTCATAAGCAGGTGTATCAAAGGGGCTATATGCATAAGGGTTGCAGTTTTCTTGGATTCTTCTTTAAATATAGTGGGGTCTGGAAAGCCCAGGCTCCCCTCTTGTTTACAAAATAGGAAGACTCTTCATGATCTCAGTCAGGTTTACTGTAAGGACTGTGGAGGCTGAGAAAGACAAATGCTTTATCTGTCCTAAGGAAAAGAAGAAAACCAATGATTAGAAGTGTTACTGTTCTGCCCTGCATCCTACAGAAATAGTCTTACAGCCAATGTGGCTCCTGTAATGCAGAGATCCATCAGTTACTCAGCAGTTTCAAATTTCTTAAGGCTGAAAAGTGGGGTGTTAATTGCAGCCATGGCAGAACTCTTCAGTTGAACAAGCTTCCTTTTTCAGTACTCTACCGTGACAAAGTCAGGTTCATTCTTAAAGTAGGATTGATTTTTACTCCAAATCCTGTGGAATCCTCCATGCAGTGTTAGGACTTCTGGGACATACTGTGGCCCTCCCATTTCTTCTTATACAAGGAAAGAATTCAGAAAATCTGACCTTGATGAGGTCTGGTTCCTTTTATGTCAATGACATTGGAAGCTGAAAAAACTTGCTTTTTCTCTCTTAGTCTGCCCTACTGCTGGGATGAATTCAGTGTAAAATCCCAGGCCCTGGTTCAACATTCCCAAGACTGCCCTCTTCTGATCCAACTGATGGGTTATAGAGTGATCAAAGGGAGTGGGAGTCCAGTCTTATGGAATTAGTCTGTTCCTCTTAATTGTAAGAATGAAATAAAAAGATAGGCCATGATTTGTTGAAAGATGTGTTCCCAAAGAAATGCGATCTCAAAAACAAGTCATGCTAGACTAATTTAATCTCTTTTTATGATAGAGTTACGAGCTTGATAAATGAAGGGAATGCTGTGGATGTAGTATTTCTCAACTTCAGTAAGGTCTTTCACAAAGTTCCCTGTTATATTGAGGGTTCTCTTCTGAGCTTAGTGTAGTTCAATATCTTTATCAATGACTTGGATGAGGGAGTAGAGAGCATGCTGATCAAATTTGCAGATGATACCAAATTGGTTGCTTATACCCAGAGGACAGGATCAAAATTTAAGACTGCCTTTACAGATTGGAGAGTTGGGACAAAGCTAACAAAATGTGTTTCTACAAATAGAAATGTAAGGTCCTAAACCTAGCGGGGAAAAAATGAAATGCGCAACCATAGGATGGGAGTCACCTGGCTGGACAACAGTACATGGGATCTAGGAGTCTTAGTAGACCAGAAGCTGAACATGAGTCAGCAGTGTGATGCAGTAGTCAAGAAAACCAGTACAATTCTTGATTGCATCAGTAGGAGTATGGTGTCAAGATCAAGGGAGGTAATGGTACCACTCTATTCTGCTCTGGTCAGCCTTTCTCTGGAATGCTGTGTCCAGTTCAGAGCACCTCCTTTCAAGAAGGTTATTGGCAAGCTGGAACGTATCCAGAGGAGGGCGACCAAAACGGTGAAGGGTCTGGAAGCCATGCCCTATAAGGAACGGCTTAGGGAACTGAGTATGTTTAGTCTGCAGAAGAGAAGGTTTAGAGGGGACATGATAGCTATGTTCAAATGTTTGAAGGGATGTCATGTCGAAGAGGGAACAGGCTCCAGAAATTAGGTCAAGGAGCAATGGATTCAAACTACAGGAAAAGAGATTCCACCTCAGGAGGAACTTCCTGATGGTCAGAGCTGTCTGGCAGTGGAATATGCGGCCTTGGAGTGTGGCAGAATCTCCTTCTTTGGAGGTTTTTAAGCAGAGGCTGGATGGCCATTTGTTGGGAGTGCTTTGATGGGTGTTCCTGCATAGCAGGGGGTTGGACTGGATGGCCCCTGTGGTCTCTTCCAACTCTATGATTCTATATGCAGTTAGAATTTACTTGTTTGTGTTAATGTACATCTACTTCTTTATTAGAAACTAAGTAGCTGTAGAAGCGCAAATCTTCTCCCATCCAGGGTGGTATGTTGGAGGGATGAGGCGTGGTACCTTCTCCGTTGGAGCAGAAAAATCCAATCTTAATAGGACATGAGGGGAGAGAGTTGGAGATTGGGCAACAGAAACAAATGGGAGAGAAAGATGACAAAATAGCTTGCAGAAAAGTAAATTCTTAACCACAGAAAAAGGCAATGATTTGTACAAGGAGAAACAGACATCCTTTTTCCCCAAAAGAAGGGTGCACAATCAAAAAACAGGCAAGGCTAGGAAATAAGTGGTCTGTGGAGTACTTGTTGCACAGCCCTGCCTCAGAGGCTCAGGGAAGTGAAACAGTTTTTATCTTTAATAGACAGAGCTGAAAAAAGGATAAAATAGATCTTCTTTCCCCCATGTTTGTGTTGTCTTATAGGATCATTCGAACTGAATCCCTGTGCCAGTATGTGAGAATTCTTTCTTCTCACATTTAGGAATTATTGTTTTCTGTTCTTCTCCTGCTTCCCTGCAGAAAACTGGAGAAAGAGCAATGTATGTGCCAAATGTGGGAAGCGGTTTGGGCATAAATGGCAGCTTTCCAGACACCAGAAAGCCCACATGGAAGAGGAAAGTTCTACCAGAGAGACGCCCTTGAAGTGCAATGTATGTGGGAAACATTTTGACAGAAACATGGCACTAATGCTTCACAAGAGGCTCCATGCTAGGAAAAAACACTTCAGATGCAAAGTCTCAGGGAAGGGTTTTAATGAGAAATTGCACCAACTGAGCCATCAAGCAGTCAGTAATGGAAAGAAAAGACACAAATGCCAGGAGTGTGGGAAGGAGGTTGCCTGCAGATCAGCATTAGTGGTTCATCAGAGAGTCCATACAGGAGAGAAGCCGTACAAATGCCAGGAGTGTGGTAAATGTTTTGCTCACAGTTCCAGCCTTGTGATCCATCGGAGACTCCACACAGGAGACAAACGATTTGAATGCCAAGAGTGTGGTAAATGTTTTGGTCAGAAAGAACACCTTTTTAGACACCAGAGAGTCCACACAGGAGAGAAGCCATACAAATGCCAGGAGTGTGAGAAAGGATTTATTCAGCATTCACACCTTGTGAGCCATCAAAGACTTCACACAGGAGAGAAACCATACAAATGCCAGGAGTGTGGGAAGTGTTTTGCCCAGAGTTCCAGTCTTGTGATCCACCGGAGACTCCACACAGGAGAGAAACAATTTGAATGCCAAGAGTGTGGAAAATGTTTTGCTCGAAAGGAACACCTTTTCAGTCACCAGAGTGTCCACACAGGAGTGAAACCATACAAATGCCAGGAGTGTGGGAAGTGTTTTGGTCACAGTTCAGGCCTTGTGATCCACCGGAGACGCCACACAGGAGAGAAACCATACGAGTGTGAGGAGTGCGGGAAGTGTTACACTTTGAAATCAGAACTTATAATCCACCAGAGAGTCCACACAGGAGAGAAACCATTTAAATGCCAGAAGTGTGGGAAATGTTTTGCTCGGAATTCACACCTTGTCAGTCACCAAAGGATCCACACAGGAGAGAAACCATACAAGTGCAAGGAGTGTGGAAAATGTTTTGTTCAGAAAGGTCAGCTTGTGATCCACCAGATAGTCCACACAGGAGAGAAACCTTACAAATGCCAGGAGTGTGGGAAATGTTTTGGTCACAGTTCAAACCTTGTGAATCACAAGAGAATCCACACAGGAGAGAAACCATACAAATGTGACGTGTGTGGGAAATGTTTTGCTAGAAATTCCTGCCTTGTGAAGCACAAGATAATCCACACAGGAGAGAAACCATACCAATGCCAGGAGTGTGGTAAATGTTTTGCTCACAATTCCAGCCTTGTGATCCACCAGAGACTCCACACAGGAGAGAAACCATACAAATGCCAGGAGTGTGGAAAATGTTTTGGTCACAGTTCAGACCTTGTAAACCACAAGAGAATCCACACAGGAGAGAAACCATACAAATGCCAGGAGTGTGGTAAATGTTTTGCTATAAATTCAGGCCTTGTCAAGCACAAGAGAATCCACACAGGAGAGATTCCAGACAAAAGTCTGGAAGGAGAGAAATGTTTTGCTTGGAATGAACGCCTTGTCTTCCACCAAAGAGTCCACACAGGAGAGAAATCATAGAAATGCCAAGAGTGGGAAATGTTCTGCTCACCATTCTAGTTTTGTAGAGCAGAAAAGAGTGCACACAGGAGAGAAATTATACAAATATCACCAGTAGTGTGGTAAATTTTTTGCTAGCAAGTCACACTTTCTGAGCCATAAGATTTCATAGAGGAGAGAAACCATTACTATTACTGCTGCTATTATTTTTATTGCTATTAATAATAATAAAATAGTAAAATAAGAAATAGAATAAATAAAAATACAAATAAAATAATAACTATTACCATTATTATTTTTTTCTATCCTGACTTTTTCACAATTTGGTTTGCACAGTATAATAAGCTTGCTTACCAAGTATCTTACAAGAAATGATAGAAATGCCAGCAGTGTGAATGTTTTGCTCATTCATACGTTGTGAAGCACAAAAGGAGAGAAACCATACAAGTGCCAGCAGTGTGGGAAATTTTGGCTTATTCCTTCCAATCCATCAGAGACTCCACACAAAAGGCAAACTATACATATTCTGGGAATGTGGAAAATGTTGCACAGGGAAGTTAGGAATGATGCCACACTGCAGACCAGTACCTTGTGGAATTAGTTGAGGACATTTGGGTGAACTGGCTTGGGCATCTTTACCAGCCACCCTGCAGCTCTTGATTGAATAGTACCTATGCATTGACAGGTGCCTGCAATCCCTTCAGTTGTACTGCCAGCCAAGTATCAGGATTTCATGGATATCTTTGACAAGAAACAGAAGAACTGGCTGCTTGCCCCAGCAGGTGTGTGACTGCACCATTGTCCTGGTGTAGGAACTGCGATCCCGCCATCCATCTGTACTCGCTGTTAAAGCCAGACAGGACTTTCTGGAGGAGAACTTGAACCATGGCTTTATTAAGCCCTTGACCTCCCTCACAGGGGCTCTGGTGCTCTTCATCTGATGGAAGAGTGGTGAACCAAGACTGCAATGATTGTAGAACCTTGAGCTGAATTACCATCCTCAAGAGCTATCCCTTGCCCTTGATTCCAGAGCTACTGGAATCCTATGGAAAGCCAAGGTTTTCACCAGGTTGGATCTGTGGTGGGCTACCCAGACCAGTTTGTCATCATTCATTGAGATGACTTCCTAATTTATTCCCGGAACCAGACAACTCAGGATGCTCATGTCAGAACCATCCTCCAATAGTACCGGGCGGGTCTGTCTGTCTGTCTATATACACACACGCACACACATCCATACATACATGCCAAATTAGAGAAGTGTGCATTCATCCCTCTTGGCCGGGGACTTTTTTTGGGGTATCACATCTTGGCAAAGGGGATAGAGATGGACCTGGCCAAGATCAAAGCAGTCCCTCCTGACGACACCCTCAGAATTGAAGGAGATTCAGTACTTCCTGGGTTTCATGAACTACTCCCGGCAGTTCATTCCAATCTTTTTGACTCTCACTTCTGCTCCAACAAGCCACTTTCCTGCAGCCCAACAGGCGTTCTAGCTGCTCAAAGAGCAATTCACAACCAAGCTCATCTTGCAGCATCACGATCCCCTGACCCCCTTTGTTGTTGAGATGGATGTTTTGGATGTTGCCATCAGGGCAGTGCTCCTCCAAACTGCACCACGTAGACCACATATCCTGCTGTGCACCTTCTATTTCCACCAGCTGATTCCTCAAGAGAGAAGTTACACCATTTGGGAAAGAGAGCTCTTGGCTAGTGATGCCTGTTGGAGGAGGTGGCTCTTGTATCATCAGGGACACCTCCACATGCCTGCTAGGCCTTCTTGGGACAAGGTCCTGCATTTATGCCTCAATGGCTGACCCATGCAGTACTTTGGAGTGTACAAAATGTTGCATCTCCTCACCTGGGAATTTTGGTGGCCTCCAGTTCAGGCAGTGGTGGAACACTGTGTCAAGACCTGCCCCACCTGTCACCGTGCCAAAGGCCAGCTGGGGAGGCCCACCAATCTGTTACATCTTCGGCCTGCTCCTTCTGCCTTCTCCTACCTTGGAAGATGGTCTCTGTGGATTTTGCGAAGGACCTTCTGTTGTTGGCAGACTGTACCACAGTTCTAGTAGTGGTAGATTTTTCTAAAATTTGTTTTCTAAAATGGCCCATTTTGTTCCTCACACTCCCAGGCAGCATATTCCACTGCCAAACAGTTCTGACTTTTTTTCCCTGAGGTTTAGGTGGAATATGTTTTCTTGTACTTTGAAACCATTGCTCCTTGTCCTAGTCTCTGGAGTAGTGGAAAACAAGCTTGTTCCCTCTTTGATATGACATCCTTTCGAATATTTGAACATAACTATTACGTCCCCTCTTAACCTTCTCTTCTGCAGACTAAACATACGTAGCTCCCTAAGTTGCTCCTCATAGGGCATGGCTTCCAGACCCTTCACCATTTTGGTCACCCTCCTCTGGACACATTCCAGCTTGTCAACATCCTTCTTGAACTGAGGTGTCCAGAACTGGACACAGTATTCCAGATGAGGTCTGACCAAAGCAGAATAGAACAGTACTATTACTTTCCTTGATCTAGATACCATGCTCCTATTGATGCAACCAAGAATCACATTGGCTGTCTTGGCTGCTGCATCACACTGATGACTCATGTTCAGCTTGTGGTCTAATAAGACTCCTAGATTTTTCATGTGTACGGTTGTCCAACCCAGTGTCTCCCACTTGATATTTGGTTATTTCATTTTTTCTGCTTAGGTGTAGGACCTTACATTTCTCTCTGTTGAAATTCATTTTGTTAGCGTTAGACCAACTCTCCAATTTGTTAAGGTCATTTTGAATTTTGATCCTGTCCTCTGGGGCATAAACAACCCTTCCTAATTTGGTATCATCTCCTCCAAGCAAAGGAGGCAAACCCCTTGCAGCTGATCTGGGGTGTCCTGAAAGGTGCTCAATTCTTCTATTAGTGGTTCTTCCCTTTTTCTTTGATGCCAGGTGAGGGAAGGTTCTCTGGGGATTTTCAGCCTCACAGGCCAAAAGGATACAATGAGCCTTGAAGACTAGGCACTCGAGTAGCATTTTCTGTACCTGACAGCTTGTCATAATTGTCTGCTGCACGCCCCCCCCAGTTCCTCCCACAGTGTCGGGTTGGCTTTGCTTTCCCTGCCATGCTTTTAGGTAGCTGCCTTGCTTTGATGCTTTCCTGGGCTTTACTATGCTGTGAAGGAATGATGGGATCAGAAGGAAACAGTATCCTGGAAGCCGGGTAATACCATTCTAATGAGCCGTGATAGGAGTATAGGCGTAGTCAGGCAGACTCAGCCACAAGGTCAAACCTTTGGCAAGAGGAATGAAAAAACAGGAGGGGGACAGAATAGACTGGGAAAGGAATTGTTATGGTTAGCTATCAAATAGAATGCTAGTGTGTGCTAATTTGAAAGGTTGCAGCTTAGAACATACTGGAAATCCAATGCTTCTTTAGTCCTGGAAGTTGCCAAAGTGTGCAGTTGGTTCTTTGATATTCCTGAATAAAGTTTATGGAAACCTCTAAGTTCAAAGCTGTTCTTTACAACACACAAAGATACTGCCTGGATTCACAATTGAATCTTTATTCCAAAACTGGTGATAGGATAACAGAATCTAGGACCCCTGGGATGGAGAGATAGGTGAGAGATTTCACTGGACATCTCTAGGAGGTCACTGCCACCATCTCTTGATACCTGCCATCAGGTGATTGCATCATGTACATTTCAGATAATTGCTGCCACAACAATGTTGTCCCAATATAGCAGCCTTTTCTCTCTACTCAGGTCACCTGTTCAGGGTTTTTTTTTCCAGACTTGCATCTGAAGAGGTTAAAGACAGTATTTGTGGTAGTAAGTAGTATGGTTATGAATCTTTGGAGAACCGGGGAAAATAAAAGGGGAGGAAAAGAGAAAGAACCCCTAGATGAGGAAGAAAAAATACATCATTAGAACACACCTGGTGAACCTTGGGTGCTTCGAGACACCTCACGTTGAGGCTTTTGTAAAGGAGAATAATTGAAGAGCTCTTCGTCTGAGTGGATGCCTTAACTGAAAGACCAGTGAAGGTCATTTTGTGTAAAAGAAGCTTTGGTGTTGGTAAAAGGAATCGTGGAGAGTCAGTCTTTGTAGGGGCTGTGGGTGAAGACTGGCGAAGGAAAGGCTTTGTGGAAGGGCAAGAGAGGGAAGGTGGGACTGTGGGCAGCAGAGGGAAAGACCTAGTCAGGAGGAGGGTGAAGCATTACTTCACAAGGGGACGGGATAGGATCTTGTCTCTGTAGGTGGTGGTTATGTCCCAATAGTATACTGTTTTGGGGGCAAAAAATACAGAGGCAAAAAATCACAACTCAGAATATGGACTGCTCACCAGAACTAGGCTTGTTCAATGTAAAGTTGAATGCTTTCATGGCTGGAATCCATAGGTTGTGGGTTTTCTGGGTTATGAGGCCGTGTTCTGTTAGTATTTTCTCCTGACGTTTCGCCTGCATCTGTGGCTGGCATCTTCAGAGCATATATCCAGAAAACCCACAACAAATTGGCTTGTTGTGTGTACAAGTCATTTATGAGTTACTACAACCCTATAATTTAAAATAGCATCCAATTATTCTAAGGCAAGGCGATAAAGAGGAAAACGCAGTGCCTGCAAGCGGAACATCCCTTCTCAACAACCCAATAATCTTCCAAGAAAAGGTACTTGAAAGAACACAACAAGAACAACAACAGGTATTCCTTGCCTAAGTAAACCCTCTGAAATTCATGGGGTCCCCATAAGTCCCACACTAGATCCCTTCTCAACAAGCGAATGATATTCCAGTCAAAGGTAGTTGAAGACCACAACATCTAGAGCAGTGGTTCTCAACCTGGGGGTCGGGACCCCTTTGGGGGTCGAACGACCATTTCATAGGGGTTGCTGCTCCTCAATTCTGCCCCCCTTTTAAAAGAAGATAGCCTCACAGCCAATGGGAGCATTGCTTCTGAGACCCCTGCGCTGGGGTTCAAACTGCAAACCCCAGGATTCCATAGTATGGTGAAAGTGGAATCATAGCGCTATAACAGTCTAGTGCAGAAATAGCCAGGATGACTTTCTCCTCTCGCTTTTGTTGTGTGTGGACCCTTGGCGCTTGCCACATGCACGTGTTGTGTTCTTCGCCCTGACTGTCTTGCATTCCTCGCTTTTTATATGTTCAGCGTCCGCACTCCCTTTAAGGGAGGGAGGAAGGGAGGGAGTGAAGCAAAACGCGTCTGCTTATGCCGCCACCATCTTTCCTCTCTCCCTGTCCTTTCCTCCCTGCGCCTTGTGTAAAATGTGGGCTGTTTCGGCATTGCCTTTGGGAGTGACTGGCTTTTTGAACTGTGAAAACCCAACATTCAGAACTAGAACTACTGCCTTAATTCTGGCATTGATGGACGCTTTCTATGCTTAAAAAAAGGGGGGAGGGCTACCATATTTTAAGCATTAGAAGTCTATCCAGAGCAGTGATTTAGGGCAGTGTTTCCAATCTATTTGATGCTGGAAATAACTAACTAAATAATAAATAAATAAATAAATAAATAAATAATAATGAAAATGATTTTATGGTTGGGGGTCACCACAACATGAGGAACTGTATTAAGGGGTCGCGGCATTAGGAAGGTTGAGAACCACTGATCTAGAGGAATTCCTTGCCTGAGAAAAGCCAACAAGAGACTCAAAGGCACCCCCCACCTGTAGAAGGAGGGCAAAGGGGGAGCCAGCCCAGCCTCTTGTGGGAAGGAGTTCCCCAGGCTCCTCCCAGCAGCTGCTGAGAGGGTCACTTCTGTTCAATAGAAGGAAAAGCTCTTCTCTTTCTGTTACTATATATTCTGATAAGATAAATTCCACAGAAAAGTGTTTAATTTGTTTGAATATAATACCTAAACCCAATGCACTAAATCACTTTACACACTGCAGAGGAAAACGACTTCCCACTCCACCGATGGTGTATTTTGGGCTCTTGGTAAAACAGAAGGGTGGGCCCAGTTTTTAATTCATAGAATCATAGAATCATAGAAATATAGAGTTGGAAGAGACCACAGGGGCCATCTAGTCCAACCCCCTGCAATGCAGGAACACCCTCCAAGCACTCCCGACAGATGACCATCAAGCCTCTGCTTAAAAACCTCCAAGGAAGGAGACTCCACTACACTCCGAGGCAGCAGATTCCACTGCCGACAGCCCTGACTGTCAGGAAGTTCTCCCTGAGGTTCAGGTGGAATCTCCTTTCCTGCAGCTTGAATCCATTGCTCCTTGTCCTGGTCTCTGGAGCAGCAGAAAACAAGTCCCCTCCTTCCTCTACGTGGCATCCCTTCAAATATGTAAACATGGCTATCATGTCCCCTCTTAACCTCTTCTGCAGACTAAACACACCCAGCTCTCTAAGTCTATCCTCATAGGGCATGGCTTCCAGGCCTCTCACCATTTTGGTCACCCTCCTCTGGACCTGCTCCAGCTTGTCAATATCCTTCTTGAATTGGGGTGCTCAGAACTGGAAACAGTATTCAAGATGGGGTCTAACCAAAGCAGAGTAGAGTGGTACCAGTACCTCCCTCGATCTAGGCACCGTACTCCTATTGATCCAGCCGAGAATTGCATTGGCTTTCTTGGCTGCCGCATCACACTGCTGACTCATGTTCAGCTTGTGGTCCATGAAGACTCCTAGATCCCTTTCACACGTACTGCTATCCAGCCACGTTTCCCCATCCTATATTTGTGGATTCCATTTTTTCTACCTAAGTGTAGGACCTTACACGTCTCTCTGTTGAATTTCATTTTGGTTGCCTTGACCCAGCTCTCCAACCTATCCAGGTCATTTTGAATTTTGATCCTGTCCTCTGGCGTATTAGCAACCCCTCCCAGTTTGGTAGAACCTTTGGCCTCTATTATGTATTTAACGATTTATTCTTAATCTGTTTTAAGTATCTACTGACTTGAAATCTTTCTATCCTGCCCCAGATCACAAGATCTCAGGACGCTGTACGAGTAAAATCAGGAGACGCGGGACAAAACGGTTCGAAACAGCAGGAATAATTGAAATAGAGCAAAGGGGCTGATGGAGCTTGCCAGAGCCGGGCTCAGCTTCAGTCACGTGACGGGAAGTGGCTCCATGCCTTCAAAGCACCCCCGCCCTGTCAGCGGGAGGCAAGCGGTGCACCACTAAAAAGGCCCCCCCGGAAACAACAACTTTCCCCTGTTTTCTAAAAACAAAGAAAGTCGAAGGCAGGAGGGAAGGAAGGAAGGGTGAAAGAAGCCTGGAAAGGAGGAGGCCGGGTGAGGATAGTGGTGGATCGAATTGGGGGCGAAAAGGAAAGATCTGGAGGGAATCTGGAACCGGGAGGGAAGCAGAGAACTGGCCCAGCCTCTTCGCTGGTCTGCCTGTCTGTTATCTCCGTCTTTCTATCCGTGAGTGTGTGTCTCTATCCGTTGGCGGTCTCCCATCCAAGTGTTAACCCTGGGCTGGCCCTGCTTAGGTTCCAAGGCGGGACGCGGTGCCTTTCAGGCGGAGGACAGGAAGGGTTAAGAGGAGCGAGCTGGATTCCTAGAGAGGAAGGGAAGGCGGAGCGGGACAGGCCCAGTCCTCCAGAGCAGACAAGTCTCGGGCTCCACAGTCACTTCGGCGTAAGCTCCTCCTCTTGCATCGTGGTGGCCTCAGGCTCGGCCTTTTTCTCCCTCGGCGGGAGGGAGGGGGGTCTCTGTCTCGGCGGCGGGGAGGCCCAGAGGACCCTCCTCCTCTGGCGGGTCCGTCTCCTCGGGAGGAGGGAGGGAGGGAGGGAGGGAGAGCGGGGCGGGGCGGGGGAGGGGAGGGGAGGGCCCTCTTCCCTGGGTCTGGCCTCTTCCTCCGGGCGCTGAGGCCCCTTCGGGTCTCCTTCGGCTGGGAGGGGGGCGGAGAGGCCGGGCCGGAGGGGGGGCGAAACTGCCCGGGGGTGTCCTGAAAGGTGTGTGTGTGGGGGGGTTTCCTGCCTTGGTCCTCCCTTCTTTTTCCTTTCATGGCGGGGGAGGGATCCTGAGGGGGGCGTCTCAGACCCAGGAGGCGAAAGGACTTGGCCCACCTCGGAGACCAGGCCCTTGGGGGGCGTTTTCTGCACGTGGCAAAATGTCTCAGCCGCCCCCCATTGCTCCCCCCACTCCCCAGTTCTTCCCACAGACCCTCACTGGACTGGCAGCTGAATCTTTGTTCCGAAATTGGCAACAAAACAACAGCCCCTGGAAGGGGGGGGGACAGAGGGAGGGTTTCACTGGCCGTTTCAAAGTCCTGGTTGATGTGGCCAGAAGTGGGTGGCAAGCCTGTGCTCCTTATAGAATCATAGAATCACAGAAATGTAGAGTTGGAAGAGACCCCAGGGGCCATCCAGTCCAACCCCCTGCCATGCAGGAACACCCTCAAAGCACTCCCAACAGATGGCCATCCAGCCTCTGCTTAAAAACCTCCAAGGAAGGAGACTCCACCACACTCCATTGAGGCAACAGATTCCATTGCCGGACAGCCCTGACTGTCAGGAAGTTCTTCCTGAGGTTCAGGTGGAATCTCCTTTCCTGCAGCTTGAATCCATTGCTCCTTGTCCTGGTCTCTGGAGCAGCAGAAAACAAGCCCACTCCCTCCTCTACGTGGCATCCCTTCAAATATTTAAACATGGCTCTCATGTCCCCTCTTAACCTTCTCTTCTGCAGACTAAACATACCCAGCTCTGCTGGCCTTTGGGGGCCTTGCTGTGTACAAACACACTTGTTTCCTTAATATTCTGGTTTCAGGGCCTTAAATTTTGCCAAACACAGATTAAAAGAACAGCCTGTAACAGGACATATGGAGCTCCCCAGGAGGTTAAATGGGGGGAGCAGCTTAGGAGGAAAGGCTGGGGGCATCTCTTGCCTGAGGGAGGGGTCTCGTTCTGCCTCAGAGTGGGGCCAGCTGTGCAATGAGTAATATGTAATAATGCATAATAATGTGACAAAAAAGTGATATGACAAACGTGACATATGCTAAATATAGCATAATACTATTTGTATTATATGACGTACAGAATATACACGTAGCCTGAACATACAAGGCTTAGTAGCATCCTCAGCTAGTCTTATGTCTTGCTTTCTGATGAATATGAGTTCAGTTCTGTTGAATATAGAATGTGGCATGATGAGTCTTAGTAGGCTGCTAAACTGGTTTTATCTTCAATGAATAATTAAGAGGGGACATGATAGCCGTGTTTAAATATTTGAAGGGATGCGACATAGAGGAAGGAGAGGGCTTGTTTTCTGCTGCTCCAGAGACCAGGACAAGGAGCAATGGATTCAAGCTGCAGGAAAGGAGATTCCACCTGAACCTCAGGAAGAACTTCCTGCCAGTCAGGGCTGTCTGGTAGTGGAATCTGCTGCCTGGGAGTGTAGTGGAGTCTCCTTCCTTGGAGGTTTTTAAGCAGAGGCTGGATGGCCATCTGTCGGGAGTGCTTTGAGGGTGTTCCTGCATGGCAGGGGGTTGGACTGGATGGCCCCTGGGGTCTCTTCCAACTCTACATTTCTATGATTCTATGATTGCCTGAACCAAGTGGACGTCTTATTTGAAGCAAATGTCAAAGTAGTGTCGTGTAACAGGCTTATGGAGAATGAGAGAGTGAAGGAAAAAAATTGTGGGGGAACGGTGCTGGTGGGCTTTGGGTGAGGAATGGAGATGAGATGGCTCAGTCAAAGGCTGAGAGAGAGAAGGTGGGACTGGGAAATGAACAGAGAGAGATGAGGGGAAGAGGTTGATGTAGCCTCTTCTGGCCCTCATGGAAATAAGGCCTCGCTTGCTGACACTCAAGTGAAAAAGCCTCCCTGACTCTTGTGTCAGGGAGGAGACCTAGAAAGAATTTTTCATATTTCTTCTTGCCAATATAGTAGAGTAATTCTTAACAGAGCAACATCTTGGCTTTGCAGAGTTTTGGAGCGCAGCTGTTAATAGGTTCTTTGCGCTGAGACAGAAGAGGATGGAGGATTAACTTGGATCCCAGTGATTGCTTCACTGGATACCAGTTCAAAGATGGATAAACCTGACTCAGCTGGACCAGAAGCAGGAAGAGACTCTGATGGTATGAGTGCTGAGAGTAATGGAAACTTGCATGAACGAATAATGTGGAAGTTCCTCAGCAGAGAGGAGGTCAGCTCAGACATACAGTGTCAGTGCTCCAGGCAGTTCTACCAAGATGACAAGGGTCCCTGCAAGGTTTGCAGAGGACTCCATGATTTTTGCCACCAGTGGCTGAAGCCAGAGGAGCAAACCAGACATCAAATTCTGGACCTGGTGATCCTGGACCAGTTTGTAAGCATTCTCCCTCAAGAGATGGGGAGCTGTGGGGCAGAGAGCTGTTCCCAGGCGGTGGCCCTGACGGAAGATTTCCTCCTGAGTCATGCTGAGGACAAGAAACAGGAAGAACAGGTGAGAGCATTTCCCCTTGGGGTTTCTAGAGCTGAGATTGAAGTGGCTTTGAAAATGAGGTGTAGGGGTGGCATGGACATTGTTTTGACCTAGAATCTCCATCTCAAAAGCAGCATGATTCTTTTGTTAGATAAATTCTATGCTCCCTGTGTCCCGTGTTTTCAAAGGACGGTCCAGATTTCATTGCTGCCCTTGCCACACAACCAGATTTGTCAGTGTGGGTACTGTGGTGGTTGCATGTGCTCCCAATTAGTTTGGGGTAGAATGTGTTCACATCTTTCCAATAATAAATTATTGGACTTAGAAGGTTATAATACAAGATTTAGTTGACATGGTTATTTCTGTTATTGAAAAACAGAAGTAAATAGAGATTTTAAAGACCACTACATTAGAAGATCCCTAATAAGCGTTTGGCAAATTATTAATAAGAAATTCTATAATAAGCTACCAACCTGGATGTCACCATATGAAACTTTCAGAATAACGGAAACAAAAATGAGAGAACTGTTAAGATACAAAGATTTGATCAAATGGGAAGGAAGGAAGCCAGTGATGAAAACCAGAGAGGAACTAAGTGATCAAAATTATGAATTAAACTGGTTCCCATATAGACAACTAAAAGAAAGATTTATAATGGATAATAAATTTGTTGGATTCGAAGAAAAAGAGAATAAGCTAGATGAAATTCTGTTGGGAGATCAAACTAAAAGAATGTCCAAATTATACGAACTGCTATTAACGAGACAGTTGGAATTAGAACAGATCAAAGAACCTATGATAAAGGGGGCACAAAACATTGGACATAATATAGAATTGGCCAAATGGGAGAAAATATGGACACCAAAGATATAAAATTTACATGGTACCTGAATTTGAGAGAAAACTTTTATAAAATGATGTACCATTGGTACATGACACCACAGAAATTGAAGAAGATAACACACAAATGAAGTGGTCACTGTTAGAAATGTGGGAAAGAGATTGGAACATATTTTCATACGTGGTGTACGTGCCAAGTGGCAAAGAAATATTGGAAGGAAGTACATGATTCAGTTACAAAGATTCTGGAAATAAACTATGAAATGTCTCTAGAAATATATTTGCTGAATATAGTTGAACAAGAAGAGTGGAGAACAAAAGAGAAAGTGATACTTTACTTAGTCACACCAGCAAAGCTATGTTATGCACAGGGTTGAAAAAGAAAAGCACTCTCAATAGAGGATTGGAAATTAAAAATGTCAGACCTATTGGAAATGGAGAAGTTGTCAAATTCAATGAGAGGAGCTTCAAACCAACAGTTCGAAAAGAATTGGAAGCCAGTTATAGAGTGGGTAAAAGGAAGGCATTCATAGTAACAGGATAGATAATAAGACAAGTTTGGTTATAGCAGTTCTTGTCTAAGAAGGGGATGAATTGAAGATTTACAGGATTTTATTAGATAGTGTCTATTAGATAATAAATAATAGTCTATATTTGGACAAGTGAAGTTTTCTTTTGGTTTTAAGAACTAAATATAAAGCAATATGATCTAGACAACAATAAAAAGATAATACATAAATTGTAGGTTTGGTTGAAACATTGGAAGGCAGGTTAGACTTGAAGAAAGCGCAGATAAAAGGATAGTAGGCAGAGGGAAAGGGGATGGAAAGGGAGGACAGGGAGAGAGAGAAGAAGGGAGAGAAGATAAATTTTGACCTAAAAGACAATAGATTAAAGGAAGGGAGGGAGTTTGGAGGGAGGGGAATAGAGGTTTTATATATTCAAAATATTTGATAAGATTTAAATCTCAATTGCATTAATTGTATGTAGATAATTTGCATATTTTTGATAGATGAAGCCAATTGTGTAAACAACGTAATATTGAGATAGATGTGATTAACTGTTTGGAATAAAATTATTTTAAAAAAAAGAATGTGCTCATATCTACCCACAAAAATCTCCCGCCCTGAGAGATTAAAGATAATGCCATTGCTAATCAATTTTTTGACGTGCTAGTGCGCAGAAGTCTTAAACCTCACAAGTCTATTTTTTAAAATCATTTTCTAATGCTTCTCCAGACTGAATTTGGAATTCTCACTGGCTCTTTCAGGCTGAAAATTACCACATGAAAATGCAGTCTGATTTCTCTTCATCACTGGGGTCTCCCTCAGACACCATCTGGGAGATCAAGCAGGAGGTTGAGGGAAGTGTCCTCTTGCAAGGTAAGGATGAACCCTGTGTGTGGGATGTAGGTACCTTTCAGTCACCTGTTAACATAGTGTGACCTCATGGATTTCATAGGGTTTTCGTAGGCAAGGAATACTCAGTGGTGGTTTTGCCAGTTCCTTTCTCTGGAGTATAGCTTACAATACCTGGTATTTATTGGTGGGTTTCCCATCCAAGTACTAAAAAGTGCTGACATTGCTTAACTTTGAATATGAAATAGGATCTGGTGCCCTTAGGGTATTTACCCTATTTGCTGGCATATAAGGCTCTCTTTTTTTCCTGAAAAATACTGTTTGAAAATGGGGTGCATCTTAAACACCAGTGCATTTTATATGCCAACAAATAGCATTTGACAACATATAAATGGGGTATTTCTTATATGCTGGTGCATCTTATACGCCAGCAAATATGGTAGGTGAAATCAGAGAACCCCTGTGGATGTAACTGTCCTTGGCTGTTATACATGTATGGCTTCCCTTCTCGGAATGTTTGGGCACTTTTTGTCTCATTCAGTATATTCATATTCACTTTGAGATTGTGGATGTGAAGATGCACAAACGGTGTCATTGGGCCTGGAAATGAGCATCAAGGCGTGTGTTTGGTTGCAGAATGTTGCATTCAAGAGTTGAATATCTCAGTCAGGGCAAAAGAGTTCATTTCTGGAGACAGCTCAGAATGCTGGTTCTGTCCAACCTGAGGCCCAGGCTATCCAGAGTTTGAAGACCCTCAGGTGTCAACTTTCTCTTAGTCCCACAATTATCAGTAGGGTTGGTGAAGATGAAGAGAGAACCTTCTTGTAGGTTGCTCCCAGGTGGTCGAATTCTCCACCAAAGAACTCTTGGCTGGCCTCCTCCGTCCTCTATTTCCTCAGGGAGATAAATGCGTTTTTCTTTAAGCCAGCATTTGGTAACCAAGTGGCTATGTAGAAAAGGCTTTAATGGGCTCCACGGGCAGCATTTTATTCTCTTTTGTAATTGTTTTAAATGATTTTGTATGCTTTTAGAGATTTGTTTATATATGGTAGCTTACTGAATATTATAAAGATTTCCATTACAAGTTTTAAATGTATGTACCTTATTTTAATTCCCATTGTGAGCAGTCTTGGGCTCAGCTTGGAAGAAAAGCAGGATATTAAATCAATGAATAAAACTCAGCACACAGAGATTTATGTTTTGAATCCCTAATCTAGGATCTCAACTCCTGTTGATATATTTATCTTTATGTTTAGATTGATATTGATATGTTTATGTTTGATATGTTTATCTTTATACCTGAAAACTGAATAAGGTCATAGATCATGGCAAAATCTAAAACATTTAACTGGAACAGTACATAATGCTAAATGGACAGCCCTTGGTTCTACCCTGAGTGATAAGAAAATTCACATCCATGTGAAATATCAGCTGGAATTTGTATCAGCATTCTGAGACTGCCTCCATGTGGACCCAAGTTCTTGTTCCCACAAACTGTGTGTGGAACGTATGGAATTTTATTCAAGGCCCACATTTCCATGACTCTGAGGTATTATTTGCTTTTGTCTTTACAGGCTATTATGGCCTGTTGCTGATCCTTTACCTTTTTTTGAAACTGTTGAGCTCTTTAGTTTGATTACTTGATGGCAATATCACGCACATATACACACATACTAATTTCATATATGTGTGTGTGTGTGTGTGTGTGTGTGTGTTCTTCATTAGTACCTTTGTTCTCAGATCTCTTTCCTTGTTTTTTGATCTTATATTTAAAAATGGATTTGATTTAATGTTCATTCTAGGAGCTAGTTTTAGAGGGCTTTCTGTTTACCATTACTTTTTCTGGCAGGCTTCCTGATAATATATGTGTAAAATTTCCATGTGATTCTGTTGCTGTTTGCAGTTTTCATTGTTTTGAAACTGTTATGTTTGGCTACAATATTTTATGTACATGTTTAAGACAATTAATACTGTTCCAATTAATTGTTCAAGGTATGTTCCTTACAGTCTTCAGGATGACTTCTTACCTTTAAGATCCTTCCCGTTTCTTTTGGTATATTTTGGTCTGGACTTTGTTCCAGGAACTCAAGACCTTGTTCTTCTCCACTTAACCACTTTATTACGAAAGCAACAACACTTAGCAAGACAGAGTAGCAAGGCCAACGTTCTGCAATGAATTTTGGGGCTCTGTAGTTGCTAGAACTGGAATTTCCAAGATCGGAGTCCAACACATTACACAATACACCAAAATATGCTATAAATTTTACTGGGATGGAAAGTGCCGCTTGTTCAAAGGAATGACTTCCTCATAAGTTCCTTTTTAGGCTTATAATTGTAGCATGTGAGACAAACTTATGTAATCGACTTCCCCCACCATGGTCTTTCCCACAGGGGCAGAAATGACATCGTCGGCAAGTACTCAGTCGGCTCTTCCTCTTTGCAATGGAGTGGACCACGATCAAGTAAGGAGAAAGACTACTGGTGGAAGAGGACTGGATTGGTCTGGCTGTCCCCAGTTCTGGACTCACGTCCTCTATAGTACTAGCTGTGGATTTTGCTTCAATTTGCCTTCCATTTTTAAAAAAATGACAGAGGTCTCTAAATTTCTTTGTCTCCTTAATGAGAAGATGTGCAATTTGTAAAAATATGAATGTAGGAGATGTTTAAACCCTGGCCTGTGTCTCCTTCCCTTCGCTCTTAGCAAAACAAGGAACCTAAAGAAGCCCTACTGGGCCAGACTGACAGTACATCTAATCTGGTATCCTTGGTGTTGTTACCATCATCAGTATATTTGTTTATATCTGCCTTTTTCTCTATTCAGGACTCAGAGCTGCCCTCTCTACTATCTTTCTGCATAGTTAAGGCATGATTCCAGCTCTGACCACCCAGAAGCCTCTAGGAAGCTTACAACGCAGGCAGGGAAGCTGTAGCCCTCTCCTGCTCTTCTTCCCTAGCAGCTGCTGTTCAGAGGCATCGTGCCTTTACTAATGAATCTCTAGCAGCCAGCATGAAGGTTTAAATCTTATGGTGTAAGAACTCTTTGACTTTGTTCTCTGGCCGTCTTTCTGTGAACGGGAAATGTTTTCTTTTTCCTCCAGGGCCCCATTACCTTTGAGGATGTGGCTGTCCATTTCTCCCTGGAGGAGTGGGCTCTTCTGGATCCTGATCAGAGAGCCCTGCACGTGCAGATCATGGAGGAGGTCCATGACATTGTGGTCTCTCTTGGTAAGGCTCCCTCACTGATGGGAATTTCTGTTTCCAAGTGCAGTCATCACAATCCCCATAACAGCTTCTGAGTGGAGCAGGAGCCGCAATCCTCCAAGTCCCTGGGGGCTCCTTAAGGCAGGGTTCAGGAACTGGTGTCCCTTCTGATATTTCCACACAGGTTGCTCAGCAGCAGTGGCGGTGATAAACTTAACCATTATATTATTGGTTCAGGAAACAGGGTAAGAAAAGCTTAACAAGTTCTGAAAAAAAAACAGGAAAGGGAAGGGAAACCAAAGAAACACCATGGAGGCTATTGCAGAAACTATCTAGCCGAATTTAATTAAATAAATATGCCCCCATCCCAGCTTTGCCAACTGGAACCCATTCATTCTTGAAGGAATCTATCATCCTTTCTTCCTTTTTGTACAATTCTTTGGTATATTGCTTCCATCATCTTGTGGAAGTGGTTTGCCAGAGCCACACACACAAGAGTAGGCTAAACTGCCACATCTGATGTCTCTGGAGGTTCTTGCCAGCGTCACCCCATCCCACTCCTCCTGCACTTTAACTTCCAGTCTGGGGCTACTCACCCACCTTCGCAGTTGGAACCAGCAAGGTTCTAGTTCCCCAAGTCCACGTAGCACAAATCGCATATTATTTGACCAGTATATACATCATCTGGTTCATAAAAGCATGGATCAGCAGACAGATTCCATTTGTTTCTCCATTGTAAATATATTTTTCAACATGGAGTTATGCATAGGAGTTCCAGTTTTCTTGGATTCTTCTTGAAGCCTAGTGGGATCTCGAAACCCCAGTCTACTCTCTTGTCTACAAAATAGGAAGAACCCCCATGATCTGATTAAGGTTTACTGTAAGAACTGTGGAGCGGAAGAAAGGCAAATGCTTTCTCAGCTCCAAAGAAGAGAACAAACCCAGTGATTGGAAGTGTTATGGTTCTTCACTGCATCCTGCAGGAACAGTCCAACATGGCTTTTGTAATGCAGAGATCCATGGGTCACTCAGCAGTTTTAAGTCTCTAAGAGTGAAAAATGGGGTATTACTCACCACCATGGCCATACTCCGATTGAACAAGCATCCTTTTTTACTACCATACATTGGTAAACTAGGATTGATTTTCATTCCAAATCCTGTGGAATCCTCTGTGCAGTATTAGGATGTCTGAAACATACTGTGGGTCTTGCATTTTTTCTTACACAAGGAAAGAATTCAGAAAATCCAAACTTGATGAAGTTTGGTTCCTTTTATGTCAATGACATTGGAGGCTGATCCCTAAATGCTGTCAGTTTATAAAGCTCACTTTTTCTCTCTTAGTCTGTCCTAATCCTGGGATGGGTTGAGTGTAAAATTCTAGTCCCTGGCTTGATGATCCCAAGTTAGCCCTCTTTCTTCCAACCCAACTGATGGGCTATAGAGTGATCAAAAGGAGTGGTACTCCAGTCCTATGGAATGAAGGTATTCCTCTTAATTATAAGAATGAAATAAAAAAGATAGGCCATAATTTATTGAAAAATGTGTTGTTAAAGGAATGATGAAATCCAAATGCAGTTAGAAGTTACTTGTCTGTGTTATATATACCTACCTCTGTCTTTATTAGAAACTAGATAGCTGTAGAAGTGCAATTCTTCTCTAATCCAGGGTAGGATGTTGGAGGGATAAGGCATGGTACCTTCTCCATTGGAGCAGGAAAATCCAGTCTTAATAGGACATGCAGGGAGCGAGTTGGAGGTTGGGCAACAGAAAGAAATGGGAGAGAAAGATGACAAAATAGCTTGCAGAAAAGTGAATTCTTAACCACAGAAAAAGGCGATGATTTGTACAAGAAGAAACAAAAAGATATCCTTTTGCCAAAAGAGAAGGGAGCGCACTCAAAAAACGGGCAAGGCTAGGACATACATGGTCTGTGGGGCACTTCTTGCTCACCTCTGCCTCAGAGGCTCAGGGAAGTGAAACAGTTTTTATCTTCAATGGACAGAGGTAAAAAAAGATTAACAGTAGATATTTCTTTCCTCCATGGTGGCATTGTTTTTGGGATCATTCCAATTCATTCCCTGTTCCAGTATGTGAACATCCTTTCCTCTCACATTTAGGAATGATTATTTTCTGTTCTTCTTCTTCCCTACAGATAACTGGAGAAAGAGTGCCAAGTGTGGGGAGTGTTTTGGGCACAAATGGGAGCTCACCAGACACAAGAAAGCCCACAAAGAAGAGGAAGGTTCTACCAAAGTGAACCCCTTCAAGTGCAACAACATACATGGGAAACATTTGGCTGGAAAGATGGGGCATGTGCTTCCTGAGGGGGTCCATGCCAGGAAAAAACAGTTCAGATGCAAAGTCTCAGGGAAAAGTTTTAATGACAAATTGCACCATCAAACAGTCGGTAAGGAAAAGAAAAGACACAGATGTCAGGAGTGTGGGAAGGAGGTTGCCTCCAGATCAGCATTAGTGGATCATCAGAGAGTCCATACAGGAGAGAAACCATACAAATGCCTGGAGTGTGGAAAATGTTTTCAGTTCAGCCTTGTGCACGGAGATCCACACAGGAGAAAACATGAATGCCAGAGTGTGGTAAATTTTTGGTCACACCTTTTAGCACAGAGATCCACACAGGAGAGAAACCATACAAATGCCAGGAGTGTGAGAAAGGATTTATTCAGCAGTTCACACCTTGTGAGCCATCAAAGACTTCCACACAGGAGAGAAACCATACAAATGCCAGGAGTGTGGGAAATGTTTTGCTCAGAGTTCCAGTCTTGTGATCCACGGAGACTCCACACAGGAGAGAAACATTTGAATGCCAAGAGTGTGGGAAATGTTTTGCTCAGAAGCAACACCTTGTTGGGCACCAGAGTGTCCACACAGGAGAGAAACCATACAAATGCCAGGAGTGTGGGAATGTTTTGGTCACAGTTCAGGCCTTGTGATCCACCAGAGCGCCACACAGGAGAGAAACCATACGAGTGCAAGGAGTGTGGGAAATGTTACACTTCGAAATCAGAACTTATAATCACCAGAGAGTCCACACAGGAGAGAAACCATTAAATGCCAGGAGTGTGGGAAATGTTTTGCTCGAAATTCACACCTTGTGAGTCACCAAAGGATCCACACAGGAGAGAAACCATACAAGTGCAAGGAGTGTGGAAAATGTTTTGTTCAGAAAGGTCATCTTGTGATCCACCAGATAGTCCACACAGGAGAGAAACCTTACAAATGCCAGGAGTGTGGGAAATGTTTTGGTCACAGTTCAAACCTTGTGAACCACAAGAGAATCCACACAGGAGAGAAACCATACAAATGCCAGGAGTGTGGGAAATGTTTTGCTCGAAATTCCTGCCTCATGCAGCACAAGAGAATCCACACAGGAGAGAAGCCATACAAATGCCAGGAGTGTGGGAAAAGTTTTGCTCACAATTCTGGCTTTGTGAGTCACCAGAGACTCCATACAGGAGAGAAGCCATACAAATGCCAGAACTGTGGAAAATGTTTTTCTCAGAGTTCCTGCCTTGTGCAGCACAAGAGAATCCACACAGGAGAGAAACCATACAAATGCCAGGAGTGTTTGAAATGTTTTGCTATACATTCAAATCTTGTAAAGCACAAGAGAATCCACACAGGAGAGAAATCACAGAAATTCCAGGAGTGGGAAATCTTTTGTTTGGAATGAACACCTTGTCCTCCACCAAAGAGTCCATGCAGGAGAGAAGCCATACAAATACCAGGAGTGTGGGAAGTGTTTTGCTTACTGTTCCAGCTTTGTAAAGCACAAAAGAGTCCACGCAGGTGAGAAACCATAAACATGCCAGGAGTGTGGGAAATGTTTTATTTGGAATTCACACCCTGTCAGACACTAGAGACTCCATGCAGGAGAGAAACTATACAAATGCTAGTTGTGTGGGAATTATTTTTTTTTTTTTAAGTTCACACTTTCTAAGCCATAAAATTTCATGCAGGAGAAAAACCAATAGTATTAGTATTATTTCTTTCCTGACTTTTTTCCCAATTCAGGATGCAGATCCACTTACAGCAAATAAGCTACTTATAAAGTGGCTTACACAAAACCATAGAAATGCAAGCAGTGTGAATGTTTTGCTCAGAGTTCATACCTTGAAGCACAAGAGGAAAGAAACTATACGAATGCCAGGAGTGTGGGAAATTTTGTCTTATTCCTTCTAATCCATCACAATATATATTCTAGGAATGTGGAAAATGTTGCACATGGAAGTTAGGAATGCAGCACTGCAAGACCAATACCAGGCAGGATTAGTGGAGGACATTTTGGACAAATTGGCTCATGCTCCCACTCCAGCCACACTGCAGTTCTTGATTGAACAGTGCATGCACATTGACAGGCGCCCATAATCCTATCAGCAAGTGTACCAGGCTTCCACCTCCTGAGGATCCTATCATGCACTTAGCACAGCTCTGGTGGCTACAGTGCCCACACCTTCCAGTCCTGCCCCAGCAGAGGAACCCATGCAGCTGAGAGCAGTACAATATCTTTAATATGGCATCCTTTCAAATATTTAAATACGGCTGTTATGTCCCCTCTTAACCTTTTCTTCTGCAGAATAAACATACACAACTTCCTAAGCCGCCCTTCATAGGGCATGGCTTCCAGACCCTTCATTATTTTGGTCACCCTCCTCTGAACTTGTTCCAGTTTGTCAATATCTTTCTTGAAATGAGGTGCCCAGAAATGGACACAGTCTTCCAAATGAGGTCTAACCTAAGCAGAATAGAGTGGTACTGTTACTTTCCTCAATTTAGACATCATACGCCTGTTGATGCAACCAAGAATTGCATTGGCTTTCTTGGCTGCTGCATCACACTGCTGACTCATGTTCAGCTTGCAGTCTACAAAGACTCCTAGATCCCTTTCACACATACTGTTATCCAGCCAGTTTCCCATCCTATATTTGTGCATTCCATTTTTTCTGCCTAAGTATAGGACCTTACATTTCTCTCTGTTGAAATTCATTTTGTTAGCTTTGGCCCAGCTCTCCAGTCTGTCGAGGTCATGTTGAATTTTGATCCTGTCCTCTGGGGTATAAGCAACTCCTCTCAATTTGGCATCCTCTCCCCAAGGCAAAGGAGGCGATCTGGGGGCATGCAGCTGATCTGGAGTGTCCTGAAAGGTGTTCAATTCTTCTATTGTTGGTTCTTCCCTTTCTCTTTAATGCCAGGGAGGGGAAAATGAGGAATGGTTCTCTGGGGATTTTCACCCTTGCAGTCCAAAAGGATATGATCAGCCTTGAGGACAAGGCACTTTGGTGGTATTTTCTGTACCTGACAGCATGTCATAGCTGTCTGCTGCATACCCCCACTCCCATTCCTCCCACAATGTCAGGTTGGCTTTGGTCTCCCTTTTAGGTAGCTTTCTCGCTTTGATGCTTTACCGGGGTTTACTGTGCTGTGAGGGGATGGTGGGATAGGAAGGGAAACAGTATGGTGGAACAGGGTAATATTATTATTCTAATGAGCTGTGATGGGAGTACAGGTGTAGTCAGACTCAGCCACAATGTCAAACCACTTGCAAGAGGAATAGGAAAACAGGAGGGGGACGGGATAGCCTGGGAAAGGAATTGTTTTGTTTAGCTATCTAATAGAATGCTAGTGTGTGCTAATCTGAAATGTTATAGCTTATAACATACTGAAAATCCAATGCGTCGTTAGTCCTGGCAGTTGCCAAGGTATGCAGTTGTTTCTTTGATGTTTCTGAATAAAGTTTTTGGAAAGCTTTTAAGTTCAGTTCCTTGAACTCAAAACTGTTCTCTTCAACACACACAGATACTGCCTGGACTCATAATTGAATCAAATTGGTGACAGGACAACAGGATCTCGGGCCCTTGGGGTGGAGAGACAGCTGGGAGATTTCACTGGCCATCTCTAGGAGACCACTGTTGCCATTGCTAGCTACTTACCATCAAGTGATTAGATTGTGTACTTAATTGCAGCCACAACACTGTTGTCCCAGTGCAGTGCACCTTTCTCTCTAGTCAGGTCACCTGTTCAGGGTTTTTTTCTGCCAGACTCCTATCTGAAGAGGGTAAAGACAATATTTGTGGTAGTAAGTAGTACGGTTCTGAACCTTTGGAGCAAGAAAAAAAAAAACAGCAGTGGAACAAACCTGGGGAATCATGGGTACTGTACAACACGATATCCCTTCTTTTTTTTAAAATTCAAATCAGAAGATATAAAATCATTCAATTTCACATCCATTTACAATGTTTGTATTTTACAAAGTATATATTTACAAATAATAAGGTAAATAGGTATTGTTATACTGACCCCTTCTCAAATTTTTATATTCAATGACGTATCTAATTTAGGGTCTAATATATTTTGTATCCCCTAACCCTTCCCTTGTCACTTCCTTACTTACCCTAGGGTAGAACCTACTTGAAGACTCTCAAGTTTCTCTTCGGTCCCTTAATCTCCAATAGCTTTCTTGCCTCTTATAGTATTGTTTCATCACACTTTTGTAATTTCATAACGTCCGAACCTTTGACTTGACTTTCTTTGTTTAATTATTTGACTGTGTTGGGAGCCGAAATTCTTCTACCTGTCTCCATTCTTCTTCATTAGCCGCTTGACCATATCCCTTCTCAACAAGCAAATAATATTCCAGTCAAAGGTAGCTGAAGACACACAACAACATCTAAAAGAATTCTTTGTCTGAGAAAACTGGACAGGCAACTCGAAGGCATATTCCCCCCCCCGCCAGAAGGAGGGCCTTAAAGGGGGAGCCAGTTGAGCCTCTTGTGGGAAGGAGTTCCCCAGCCCACTGGGAGCAGCTGCTGAGACAGGAGAGTCCTTTCTGTTTTATAAAAGGAAAGGAAAGGCTCTTCTCTTTCTGCTGTTACCTACGTATTCAAATAAGATATTTTCCACAGAAAAGCTTCGAATGTGTTTGAATATAACACTTAAGCTAAAGGTACTAAATCACCTTACACACTGCAGTGGAAAAAGACTTCCCAGTCCACAGATTGTATATTTTCACCAGTTGCTAAAAAGAGTAAGGCGAGCCCAGTTTTAATCCAAAAGAATCATTGAGCTCTATACATTTATTTATCTATTTATTATTTCTCTACTGATTTACAGTCTTATCTATCCTGTCCCGCATCATAAGTTCTCATGAAGCTGTACAAGTACAACGGAGAGAAACGGGACAAAAACAAATCAAAATAATACAAATGATCGAAATAGAATAAAACAGATCGAAGGCCTTAACAGGTTTAAAGGGTCTGACAGAGCCTGCCAGGAGCCTGGCTCAGCCTCAGTCACCTGACGGGAAGTGGCTCCATTTTGTCAAAGCACCCCGGCCACCTCAGTGGGAGGAAAGCAGTGCCTTATTAAAAGGGGCCCCTTGGAAACACCAGCCCCTCCTTTTCCCCCCTAAAAACAAAGAGAGATGAAGGGAGGAAGGAGCCTGAAAAGGAGGAGGCCGGGTGGGAATTCCTGGCGGTGGATCGAATCGGGGGCGAAAAGGAGAGATCGGGAGGGACTCTGGAACCAGGAAGGTTGTGAGTTCGATCCTGCCGGGCTCCAAGGTTGACTCAGCCTTCCATCCTTCCGCAGGTTGGTAAAATGAGTACCCAGCTTGTTGGGGGCAATTAGCTAAAACACATTGTAAACCGCTTAGATAACACTCAGTTGATAAGCGTTATAGAAATAAATGCTATTGCTATTTGATGAGGGAAGGCGTCTTCAGAGGTGGTTCTGCCAGTTCCTTCCTCTGAGAGCCTGCAGCCGCTGCTATTTGTTTGCGGTCTCCCATCCAAGTGCTAACCCTGGACTGACCCTGCTTAGCTTCCAAGATCAGAGGAGAAGCGTTGCCTTTAAGGTGGAGGAGAGGAAGGGAAGGCCTAGTCCTCCAGAGCCTCTCTCACCTCGAACTCCACCGTCGTTTCCGCTTCAGCCCGTCCTCTTTCCACCCCCCATCGCGGTGTTTTCAGGGGCGGCCTTTCTCTCCCTCGCGGGGGGTTCCGAGGGTCCTGGTCCCCCACCTTCGGCCTCTTTCTCGGGGGCGAGGCGGGGAGGCCCAGAGGCTCCTCCTCCTCCGGCGGGTCCGTCTCCTCGGGAGGAGGGAGGGCGGGCTCTCTTCCCTGGGTCTGGCCGCCTCTTCCGGGCGTCGAGGCTCCTTCGGGTCTCCTTCGGCCGGGAGGGGGCCGGGGAGGCCGGAGAGGGGGCCCCGAGAGTGGGCAGGGGACTCCAGGGGGGAGAAGATGGAGCCGCAAAGACCCCCCCCGGCCAAGAGGGGGGTCCCCGGGCAGCTGAGCCGGGGTCTCTTGGAAGGTGTTGGGGGGGGTTCCTGCCTTGGCCCTTCTTTCTTTCCTTTTTCTTTCATGGCGGGGGGAGCCTTTGGGGGGGTTTCTCAGCCCCAGGAGCCCAAAGGACTTGGCCCACCTTGGAGACCAGGCGCTTGGGGGGCGTTTTCTGCACGTGGCAAGAAGTCTCGGCAGCCCTCCCCATTGCACCCCCTTGACGCCCCACTTCTTCCCACAGAGGCTGAGGGGACTGGCAGTTGGATGTTTGTCCCAAAAAGAGCGACAAGGCAACAGCCTGAAGGTCACCTGAGGGGAGAGTTGACTGTCCATTTCGAAATACTAGTTTATGTGCCGGCATAAATGGAGGGTTTTTCTGCTGTGTACAAAGACAGTTATTTCCTGAACTTTCTGGCTTTTGGGGCTTAAGTTTTTCCAAACATGTATCCAAAAAGCAGCCTGTAACAGAACAGGTGCAGCTCCCCCAGGAGGAGGAGGAAGGGCTGTGGGGCGCCCCTGCTGACCTCTGGCATCTCTTGCTTGAGGGAGGGGTCTTACTCAGCCTCTGAGTGGGGGCAGCTGTGCAGTCAGGAGACTAAAGGCAGTACTATTTGTAGTAGCAACTAATATAATTATTGGAAATCTTTAGGGGAGAGTGAAAAATAAAAAGGCAACAAAAGAGGAATTAAGGCAAGCTAGGTGGAGAACAAAAAAAGGAGATCAGCATAACCCATCTGGGGAATCATGACAACTGCGGGGCCCCACACTATCACAACTGAGAAAACCAGGATTTTGTCCTGGGCAGCCATTTGCTTTATTTTGGCAAGACAGGTCTTGGCCATGGGGGTTACAAGCAGAACTTCCACCTGCTGAAGCAGTCTGTTGGAGAAAATGAGTGAAAAATGTTGTGTTATTTTAAAACAACTGAGTATAAAATACAATAATAGTAATATATAGGCACAGACATATGGTAATACGAGGAATATAATGTGACATATTGAATATAGCATAATATTTTTTGTATTATATAATATACAAGATATAAAGCTAGTACTGAGTGTATGAAGCTTAGTAACATGCTGTACTGGTCTTATGTCTTGCTTTTTAAGGAATAGGATTTCAGCTCTGCTGAACATAAAATGTAGCATGATAAGGCTTAGTAGGGTGCTATGCTGGTCTTATTTTCAGTGAATAATTGAAGATGGCCTGAATCAAATGAAAGTCTTAATTGAAGCAAACATCAAGGTAGTATTGTGTAACGGAGGCTTATGGAGAATGGGGGAGTGATGGAAAGAATCTTGAGGGGATGGTGCAGGTGGGGGTTTGGGTGAGGAGTGGAGATGAGGTGGCTCAGTGGAAAGCTGAGAGAGGGAAGGTGGGGCTGGGAAATGGGAGAGAGAGAGAGATGAGACAAAGAGGTTGATGCAGCCTCCTATGACCCTCATGGCAATAAAGCCTTGCTTGCTGGCACTCAGGCTCTTTCTGTCTCTCTCTGTCTCTCTCTCAATCGCTCTCTCTCTCTCATCTGTCTTGCTCATTCATCTGCACTTTCTTTTGGAGAAGACCCAATCAGAATCATCCGTATTTCTTTTTGCCAAAATAGCAGAGTAATTCTTAACAGAGCAATATCTTGGCTTTGCAGAGGTTTGGAGAACATGGCATTTTGCTGGGGGTATTTTGAGTGTGTGTTCCCTGCATGGCAGGAAGTTGGACTCGATGGCCGTTGTGGTCTCTTCCAACTCCATGATTTTATGAATTTGTTTGAATATAACACTTAAACCAACCATACTAAATCATGTAACAACCTCCCAGTCCACAGAATGTGTATTTTGACCACTTGGTAAATGACTAAGTCAAGCCCATTTTTAATCCAAAGAATAATTGGCCTCTATATTTTTTATCTATTTTTTCCTTTCTTTATTTATCGGCAGCTACTGGGCACCAGGAGCAGTGCAGGAGAGGCCACCCTGGCAAAAGATCTCAGAGAGACC
This sequence comes from Ctenosaura bakeri, assembly GCA_948474755.1. Lineage (NCBI taxonomy): Eukaryota > Metazoa > Chordata > Lepidosauria > Squamata > Iguanidae > Ctenosaura > Ctenosaura bakeri. Next base: position 65,241 of record CAOLHI010005502.1, read on the forward strand.
GTGGATGTGGCACCACAGTTGTTAGTACTGCGCAAGAGGAGGCACCAGTACACCCCTTTTGAAAACCCTGTGGTGAGACAATCTAAAATTTAAAAAGAGCTAGTGCCAGAAAATGAGACTCCCGGGTTTCAACAAACAGAGCAGAGGATTCAGTGAGCTTCTGGGGAAGGGCAGAGGAGAACTATCAACCAGACTCAAACCTAGAGCCCGCCCTGTACATGGGACCCCTGAACAGATGCTCTTCCAAAGCTCTGCAAAGCCAAAAAGCTGCCAAGTGAAGAATGAATGTTCTGTATCGGCAAGAAGAAATAGGGAAGATTCTGGCAAAGCACCCATTTTTTTAATCTCCTAAAGGAAAGGCAGGGGAGTGAGCAAAATTAGACGAGAGACCTGGGGAGGCTTTTTCATGTGAGACCCACAAA
>CAOLHI010005503.1:0-66338 GCA_948474755.1 Ctenosaura bakeri
TTAGGTGTTTTGTTTCTGAGAACCAGAATGATTGGGCTCCGCTCCTTCCGTTCGCTGAGTTTGCCATCAATTCTGCGGTTCATACCTCTACTGGGAAACCCCCCTTTGAAATAGTTTACGGCTTCCTTCCTTCTCCTTCATGTTTTATTGTTTTAGGATAGCATGTTTTATTGTTTTAGGATAGCAGTAGACTGAGGAAATAGTGATAGTAGGCTGTTAGCTATTCCCAGGCGCCAACCATTCCTTCTGGCTGGAATTTCAAAGGAACCATTTGGCATGATGACGTTCGTTCTTTTACAACTATCTTTGGAGAAACTGTCTGTTAAAGTGTAAGGTGGGGGAAAACGTTCCATTCTCAGCTTTAACGTCTGAAGACAGCATCCCTTACTATGTTACAATAAATCTTCTATTAAGTTTGTTGATCCGTGTAAGAGTGAATCTGTTCCTGACAGATATAGCCTATTTTGTAAAAATAAACCAAACAAGAAAGGAGGAGGAGTAGCCTTGTATGTCAAGGATGTTTTCACCTGTGAAGAGATCCAGGACTTAAACCCAGAAAGTCAGGTAGAGAGCATCTGGGTAAGAATTAAGGCAGCGAGAAACAATAGGGATATTCTGGTGGGGGTTTACTACAGACCTCCAACCCAGGCTGAGGACTTGGATGACGCCTTCCTCAACCAAATGACTGCACATTCAAAGAGGAGGGATACAGTAATAATAGGAGATTTCAATTACCCGGATATATGCTGGCAGTCAAACTCTGCCAAGACAGCAAGGTCCAGCAAGTTTCTTGCTTGTCTCGCAGACAACTTCATGGTCCAGAAGGTGGAAGGGGCCACAAGGGGATCAAATATTCTAGATCTGATCCTGACCAACAGGGAGGACCTTGCTAATGAGGTAGAAGTGGTTGGACCTTTAGGGGGGAGTGACCATGCTCTGTTGGAATTTGGCATTCAGTGGGAAGGAGAAGATACGGGTAGCCAGACACTCATCTTAGATTTTAAAAAACAGGACTTCTGTAAACTTAGGGAGCTGCTGGCTGGAATTCCGTGGTCAGGAATAGTGAAAGGGAAAGGAGTTCAGGAGGCATGGGAGTTCCTTAAAAAGGAGATACTGAAGGCACAGTCTAAAACGGTGCCAATAAGGAGGAAAAACGGAAGGCATCTGAAGAAACCGGAATGGTTGACTAAAGAAATCTCAGCTGAGCTAAGTGTTAAGAGAAACATGTATAGGAAATGGAAGAAGGGGAAACCACCAAAGAAGAATTTAAGCAAGTAGCCAGGAGATGTAGAAAGGAGGTCAGAAAGGCTAAAGCACAGAACGAACCTGGGCTGGCCAGAGACATTAAAAACAATAAAAAGGGCTTTTTTAAATATGTCCGCAGCAAAAGGAAAAAGAAGGAGACGTTATGGTCGCTACGCAGAGAAGATGGCGAATTACTCACAGGGGGGAGAGAAAAGGCAGAACTACTTAACATCTTCTTTGCCTCCGTTTTTTCCCAGAAGGATACAAGCACTCAACCTGGCGGTTGGGGAGCAGGGGAGGAAGCAGAGGAAATGAGGCACATAATAAGTAGAGAGGTGGTACAGGAATACCTGGCCGCACTGGATGAATTCAAGTCTCCAGGGCCAGATGAATTGCATCCTAGGATATTGAAAGAGCTGGCAGAGGTCATTTCGGAACCGCTTGCTATAATCTTTGAGAAATCTTGGAGGACAGGAGAAGTTCCAGCAGACTGGAAGAGAGCAAATGTTATCCCCATCTTCAAGAAGGGAAAAAAGAGGACCCACATAATTATCGCCCAGTCAGCCTGACCTGAGTACCCGGAAAGATCCTGGAGCAGATCATTAAGCAGTCAGTTTCTAATCACTTAGAAATCAACGCGGTAATCACGAGAAGTCAACATGGATTTCTCAAAAATAAGTCATGTCAGACTAATCTTGTCTCTTTTTATGATAGAGTTACTAGTTTGATAGATGAAGGGAATGCTGTGGATGTAGCATATCTCGATTTCAGTAAGGCCTTCGACAAAGTTCCCCATGACATTCTTGCAACGAAGCTGGTAAAATGTGGGCTGGACAGGGCTATTGTTAGTCGGATTTGTAATTGGTTGATCGACCGAACCCAAAGGGTGATCACAAATGGCTGCTTTTCATAGAATCATAGAATCATAGAAATTCAGAGTTGGAAGAGACCACACAGGCCATCCAGTCCAACCCCCTGCTATCCTGGAGAGAAGTGACTAGTGGGGTGCCACAGGGTTCCGTCCTAGGCCCAGTGCTGTTCAATATTTTTATCAATGACTTGGATGAAGGAATAGAGGGCATACTCATCAAATTTGCAGATGACATCAAATTGAGAGGGGTTGCTAATACGCCAGAGGACAGGATCAAAATTCAAAATGACCTGGATAGGTTGGAGAGCTGGGCCAAGGCGAACAAAATGAAATTCAACAGAGAGAAGTGTAAGGTCCTACACTTAGGTAGAAAAAATGGAATACAGAAATATAGGATGGAGGACACGTGGGTGGATAGCAGTAAGTGTGAAAGGGATCTAGGAGTCTTCATAGACCACAAGCTGAACATGAGTCAGCAGTGTGATGCGGCAGCCAAGAAAGCCAATGCAATTCTTGGCTGCATTAATAGGAGTATGGTGTCTAGATCGAGGGAGGTACTGGTACCATTCTACTCTGCTTTGGTTAGACCCCATCTTGAATACTGTGTCCAGTTCTGGGCATCCCAATTCAAGAGGGATATTGACAAGCTGGAGCACGTCCAGAGGGGGGCAACCAAAATGGTGAGAGGCCTGGAAGCCATGCCCTATGGGGATAGACTTAGAGAGCTGGGGATGTTTAGTCTGCAGAAGAGAAGGTTAAGAGGGGACATGATAGCCATGTTTAAATATTTGAAGGGATGCCACGTAGAGGAGGGAGAGGGATTGTTTTCTGCTGCTCCAGAGACCAGGACAAGGAGCAATGGATCCAAGCTGCAGGAAAGGAGATTCCACCTGAACCTCAGGAAGAACTTCCTGACAGTCAAGGCTGTCCGGCAGTGGAATTTGCTGGTGCCTCCTTGGAGTGGGGTGGAGTCTCCTTCCTTGGAGGTTTTTAAGCAGAGGCTGGATGGCCATCTGTCCAAGGGAGTGCTTTGAGGGTGTTCCTGCATGGCAGGGGGTTGGACTGGATGGCCCCTGGGGTCTCTTCCAACTCTATATTTCTATGATTCTGTGATTCTATTATTCAATATCTTCTTAACCTCCTGTTGTAATAAATTTTGTAGAGGATTTTTCTTGAGTTCTTTTTCTTTTTCTTCTATTTTGAATAACAAAAGCTGGTGGTTTTCTCTCTTCTTTTTGTTTTGAATCTGTTGTTGTTTAATAAAAAAAACTCTCATTACTGCCTTGGAAGCATCCCAGACAGTTTTCATCTTTGTTTCCCAATTTATATTTTCTTTAAAATAAAAATTTAAAACTTTTTTTGCCTTTTTGACAATTTCGTCATCATTCAATCTCCAATGAAATTCTTTATCTTTGCCCTTCATTTGTAGAAGCACCAGGTGGTGATGTGACATTACTTTCGGTAATATTTCAGGTGTTTTAACTTCTGTTAATAAATGCTTGGGTATTAAAATCATATCAATTCGGGATCATGTTTGATGAACTTATGAGAAGAAGGTGAAATCTTTAACATCAGAATGTATATGTCTGCATATATCCATTACTGTCAATTCTTCACACATTTCAGGAAAACTTGTTGACAATGTCCCTTTCATTAATTGTCCTTTAGTTTTTGAAGTTGATTTGTATAATTTTACATCCTGGACTCTATTCCAGTCTCCCAAAAGAATCCACTCTTCATACTTATAATTAGACGGTCTTTCCCTCAGTCCTTTGTAAAATTCTGCTTTATTTTCATTTAGTGCATAGACTCCAACTATTATTATTTTTTTGCCATTACACTGTATCATAGATAAGAGTAAGAGTTAGTTTCAGAGGAAGAGAAAGGCAAACCCCATTTCTTGCCAGGAAAATCCTGTGATAGGGTTGCTTTAGTTTCTCCATGAGTTGGAAATGACTTGAAGGTACACAACAACAACAACAACAGCAACAAACCATTCTGTTTACACCAAAAAAGGCCTGTACACAGCTTTCATCTTGCATGTCCTGCAGTACACTGAGTTGTTCTGGCTGTTGGTTCAAAGGATGCCTATTTTAACAGTACAGTTTATCCACAGCATCATAAATTTCTTTGATTCACAATTGAAACACAGTTTTACTTGTATGAATTCCTTCTGTGTGGTTTTCCATCCACCTCATATTGCCACAAAGTAAAAACCTTTTCTTTCATTGTCTGTGAATTATGTTCTGGCACTTTTATGTATGACACTGTCATCTCCTAGCTTCTATATCTTTTGCTCCCAATTCTGTCATCTATACATACATCTATACATAAGTTGATTTCTGTATTGGCCATCTGGGAATATCCATGCATACAGTAGTCTGTTCAGTTGCCTGAAGAAAGATTCATAATGAAAAAATTGTTAGAATCATAGAATCTTAGAGCATGAAAGCATTGTAAGGGCCATTAAGTCTAAACCTCTGCCATGTTAGAATACACAGCTAAATCAATTTTGAAAGATACTCATCCAACCTCTATTTAAAGATTTCCAAAGAAGGAAAGTCCTCCACTCTATTGCGCGCTAAACAGTTGTAACAATTCTTCCTATTATTTAGGTGAAATCTCTTTTCTTGTAAGTTGGCTTACCCTTCTAGCTTGACAATATCATTCTTCAATTGTGGTTGCCAAAAGTTGACAAAGTATTCTAGATGAAGGTCTGACCAAAACGGAATAGAGTCGTATTACATTTTTCTTAGCTTATATGTAGTACATTAAATTTATACCTCTTACAATTTATTTTGTTATTTTAGGCTACTTTATTTGCTGGCGTATAAGAAGCACCTATAAGACACATCCCATTTATATACTGGCAAATACTGTTTGCCAGCATATAAGATACACCAGTGTATAAGATATATCTAATTTTCAAACAGTATTTTTTTGGGGGGAAGTGAGTCTTATATACCAGCAAATACAGTAATCTCTGCAATATCTTAACTTAATTTTGAATTCTGATCCTGTCCTCTGGGATATTTGCTCATCCCCCAAATTTGATGTCATCTGCAAATTTGATAATCATGCCTTTTCCTGCAATGTGGGGAGAGTATCTTCCTGCAGGTGTTGCTCCTCCCACTCACTCAAAAACCAACTTCCACCATTCTAAGTGGGACAGCTAGCTCCTTCCCCCATTCATGTACTCACACAGGAGGAGCAGGTCTATAACTTCAGCTTCACAATGAAATTTAGCAGTCTTTCCTAGTCTACTCCACCATAATGACAGGTCAGCCTTGAGATTTCTTTTTTTTTTAAATATAATTTTATTCAAATTTCAACAAATAAAACAAACAGTAATTTCTGCAATGTTACATGTCATGTTTTTCCTTCTTCCTTTCCTTTCTGGCTTACAATTATTGATATTCCCTCTGTTTATTATATCACGTATCGCAATAAAATGTTAATAATCTATAATTTATTAGTTCCTGCTATATATCTCTACTTTACTTGCTACATGATATTTCATTAACTGTTAACTGTATAATAATTGTTGTCATGAAAAATGTAATACCTTCCATCTACCCCCAACCCAAATCTGAAACAATCTTCCACTCTTTATGTCCTCATCTGATTTCCCTTTCAATCTTTGTGCAAGTATGTCTGCATTTCTATTTTCCATAAAAGCTGTCTACCACTGTTCCATTGTAGGTGTAGTTTCATTTTTCCAAAATCGTGCATATTCAATACGGGCCGTCGTCACCATGTACAATATAATTCTCCAGTGTCTCTTAGCTGATGTTGCATCTAGTGTTCGTGTCATGTTTAGCAAGTAAAATTCAGGTGTCATCCCGAATTGAATCTTCAAAATTGAACTTATTTTCTTATGCATTTCTTTCCAGTATTTTTGTGCTCTAGGACATGACCACATGACATATGAAATAATGTGCCACAGTCCTCTTGACATTTCCAACATTGGCCTGTACCTGTCTTATAAATTGTCTTTAATTTTTCTGGTGTCATGTACCATCTATGAAATAGTTTGTAATAATTTTCTTTTAAATTTTGGGCAGCAATTTCTTCACCCTAGTGGGATATGTCAACCTTGGGAGAGAGATTGGGGGAGAGAGAATTGGAAGAAATGAGCAGGATAGTGTGAGTGACCCCAGGTAGAATCTGGGTTTTGCTCATTTGGTTGGTCAATTTGATGCCACTGTCATCTAAGCTGCGAAGTGGCAGAAACTCACAGAAGCACCTTGTTGGAAGAAGCTCAGAATATGAGTGGTTCAGAAAGCACAGCTGTTATTATGCAGGTGAATTGCACTGACTTCCCATTTCCTCTCATAGAATCATAGAAATGTAGAGTTGGAAGAGACCATAGGGGCCATCCAGTCCAACCCCCTGCCATGCAGGAACACCCTCAAATCACTCCCGACAGATGGCCATCCAGCCTCTCCTTAAAAACCTCCAAAGAAGGAGGAGACTCCACCACACTCCATTGAGGCAGCAGCCTATTCCACTGCCGGACAGCCCTGACCGTCAAGAAGTTCTTCCTGAGGTTCAGGTGGAATCTCCTTTCCTGCAGCTTGAATCCATTGCTCCTTGTCCTGGTCTCTGGAGCAGCAGAAAACAAGCCCTCTCCTTCTTCTACATGGCAACCCTTCAAATACTTAAACATGGCTATCATGTCCTCTCTTAATCTTCTCTTCTGCAAACTAAACATCCCCAGCTCTCTAAGTCTATCCCCATAGGGCATGGCTTCCAGGCCTCTCACCATTTTGGTTGCCCCCCTCTGGACGTGCTCCAGCTTGTCAATATCCCTCTTGAATTGGGATGCCCAGAACTGGACACAGTATTCAAGATGGGGTCTAACCAAAGGAGAGTAGAGTGGTCCCAGCACCTCCCTCGATCTAGACACCATACTCCTATTGATGCAGCCAAGAATTGCATTGGCTTTCTTGGCTGCCGCATCACACTGCTGACTCATGTTCAGCTTGTGGTCTATGAAGACTCCTAGATCCCTTTCACACGTACTGCTATCCACCCACATGTCCCCCATCCTATATTTCTGTATTCCATTATTTCTACCTAAGTGTAGGACCTTACACTTCTCTCTGTTGAATTTCATTTTTTTCGCCTTGGCCCAGCTCTCCAACCTATCCAGGTCATTTTGAATTTTGATCCTGTCCTCCGGCATATTAGCCACCCCTCCCAGTTTGGTATCATCTACAAATTTGATGAGCATGCCCTCTATTCCTTCATCCAAGTCATTGATAAAAATATTGAACAGCACTGGGCCCAGGACAGAACCCTGTGGCACCCCGCTAGTCACTTCTCTCCAGGATGAAAAGCAGCCATTCGTGATCACCCTTTGGGTTCGGTCGGTCAACCAATTACAAATCCAACTGACAGTAGCCCTGTCCAGCCCACATTTTACTAGCTTCTTTGCAAGAATGTCATGGGGAACTTTGTTGAAGGCCTTACTGAAATCGAGATATGCTACATCCACAGCATTCCCTTCATCTATCAAGCTAGTAACTCTATCGTGAAAAGAGATAAGATTAGTCTGGCATGACTTATTTTTGAGAAATCCATGTTGACTTCTCGTGATTACCGTGTTGCTCTCTAACTGATTAGAAACTGACTGCTTAATGATCTGCTCCAGGATCTTTCCGGGTACTCAGGTCAGGCTGACTGGGCGATAATTATTTGGGTCCTCTTTTTTTCCCTTCTTGAAGATGGGGTAACATTTGCTCTCTTCCAGTCTGCTGGAACTTCTCCTGTCCTCCAGGATTTCTCAAAGATTATAGCAAGCGGTTCTGAAATGACCTCTGCCAGCTCCTTTAATCTCCTAGGATGCAATTCATCTGGCCCTGGAGACTTGAATTCATCCAGTGTGGCCAGGTATTCCTGTACCTCCTCTCCACCTATTATGTGCCTCATTTCCTCTGCTTCCTCCCCTGCTCTCCAACCGCCAGGTTGAGTGCTTGTATCCTTCTGGGAAAAAACGGAGGCAAAGAAGGTGTTAAGTAGTTCTGCCTTTTCTCTTCCCCCTCTGAGTAATTCGCCATCTTCTCTGCACAGCGACCCTATCGTCTGCTTCTTTTTCCTTTTGATGCGGACATATTTAAAAAAGCCCTTTTTATTGTTTTTAATGTCTCTGGCCAGCCCAGGTTCGTTCTGTGCTTTAGCCTTTCTGACCTCCTCCCTACGTCTCCTCTTATCCTTCATTATCAGGAATCAAGCCTTTTAAGAGATCTCCTTAATCTCCTAACAGCCTCATGTACATATTCAGGGATAGTTGGGAAGTTGCGGTGGAGTAGCAGTGGCTGCTTTAGCCATGACCCAGTATAGTCACAAATCAAACAAATATGGGAAGAATTCTAGATGCAAAAAAAAAAAAAATGCCAGTGTATATCCAATTGTGAGGGTTTAGACTTGGGTGAATCCTCTAAAGGGCACTCACAGTACAGAAGCTCTTGGAGGACACATTCCTCTGAGTCTTTCTCACCATTGCCAGATATTTAAGTGCACACAGGATTTGGAGCTAGGTACAATGGCACCTTACACTATGTTTCTCTCATAAGGTAAAAAGAAAGCAAAAGCATATTTCCTACATACATCTCGGAGGCCTTTGCCTCTGTAGCCTCTCCTTTCCTCTTAGGGAGAGGAAGAAGAAAGGGAACTCCAGAGGAGGGGGAGAGCTCCCCAGCCCATCTTTCTCAATATCATACTTCAGATTAGTCCTGGTGAGCAAGGAAAGAAAGGATTGATGTGCTTTTCTAAATATGCATCAAATTTACCAAAATCCTGGAGAGCATTCAGAAGGAGGAAAACTATGTGACATCTCTTGACTGCTGGGGCACAGTTATGTATTTTCATACATCCCAGTGACAGGAAATATATCAGATTTACCTATGTATATGCTCATTATCAGTTTGAATCTCTCTTACTCGGTCTTCTTGTCTTCAATCAAGCATAGTCAGGCATGCATTCTAGATGTTAAGAAAGGTGATTTCAGTAAACTTGGGGAATCATGATCATCATCCTGCTTTTTTCTAAAATAGAGATTCAAAGTGGCTCTCAATTTAAAAGAACAATGCACTTAAAACATACAAAAAATGAATATTAAAATAGAATTAAACTACATGTAGTATTAAAACCATTATACCACAGAAAAAGAATAAAATGGAATTTAAAATTTTTTAAAACTCTTAAACACAACAGTTAAAGCAATACAGCATGCTAGCTCATTCTTTTAAATGTTGCTGTATTAAAACCTATCTGTATATAAAGATTTTAGTCTAATGACAAAAGGAAAAGGATGGAGCCATTTTGGCTTGTCTGGAAAAGGAGTTCTAGAGCATTGGGACAGACTCTGAGAAGATGCTCTCTTGCATCCCCAGCAACTTCTACTGAGAGAAGAACATCTCCTGATGATCTCATAGCCCAGGCCAGCTGACACAGAACAATGAAGTCTGCCAAATAACCTGGACATGTGCCATATTGGGTTTTATAGCCCTTTCAGTTGTACCCAGAAAAAAACAGGCGGTCAGTGGAGCTGTTTCAACAAAGGTGTAATATATCTGTAACCTGCCCCAGTTCACAATCTAGTGGGAAGTCTTTGGGTCAACTGAACTTTCTAGATGCTCTTCAAAGACAGCCTCAAGTAGAGTGCATTACAGTAGTCCAAACTGAATATAACTAAGGCATATACCACTAGATCAGATATCTCAAGGGAGAGACACAGTTGTCACATAGGTGTTAAATCTGCAAAAGCAGTCCTGGCCACTACAGAAACCTGAACTTGCAGGTTCAAAACTGAGGGCAAGAGTATACCCAAACTGCAAACCTATGCCTCCAAGTGGGGAGGTGGTTATAATCTCATCTAACAGTCTGAATCCCTTTTTCCGATCTACATTCCAAGTGAGCATTTATCTAGTTTAAGCTTGTTTGCTGACAGCAATCCTGGTTCCTGTGGTCAGAAATACTAAAGAAGAAAAAGCTTGTGATGGATGGGAGTTTCCTAAAAGTGAGATATCGTAGGCACTATTTTAAAGAGGAATTCAGACGAATAACCAGTATATATCAGGAGAAAGCCCAAAAAGCTAAAGCAAAAAATGACCTCAAGTTTTCTTGAGAGACTAAAGCAATAAAATAGGACTTTTGGGGTTATGTCTATAGCAAAAGGAAGAACAAGGAAGTAGTAGGGCTGCTGCAGGGGAAAGATGACAAAATGCTAATAGGGAACTCAACACTTTCTATACTTCGGTCTTCTCCCAAAAGGCAAACGGTGTGCATAAATTCTGTCTACCCGATATTGTTAACCTCCTGTAATGATGCTTTGACATGTAGGAGGTCTGCTTAGAGAAACTGAACTTAAATTCAATAATTAAGTTTTAGAAAGAACATAGTAAGTTACTTTAAAATAACTTACTATTTTTAAACCTTTAAATTTAAAAAATCATCTGGATGGAGCTTCTGCAGTGGCAGTGGCAGACAGAGGAATCATGATATAAAGACACCCTATATTGCTAAGATGTTCTAAGATGAAGAAATTGAATGTTTAAATATAAGTCTCAATTTTTTACCGTGGGAATCTCATAAGACTTAAAGCTACTTTGGAGGAATCAACAACAGTAAGTGAATTTGTTTCGAACTCCAATTGAATTGCGTCTAACCTTTTGGCAAGTTGAGACCACTAGAATTGATATCTGTTGTGCGATGCTGACATCTAGTGGTGTAGGGAAGAATCTATGTTAAAAATATAATAAGAATTTTTGGCACCTGTCAGTTCACTATACTGGACATAAAATGCAGAAGGAAAGAGAAGTAGCCAAAGCGGCTTTGGGAAGCCAAGCAGAATCTCAGTAGATCAATCTAAGGAGATGAACTTAACACCAGTGGTACTTGAAGAGAATAAGAAGGTGAAGGAAGAAATGTCTCAACTATGGACTGATATGAGATTGCATTTGAAGGAATAAAGACTTGTACTGATTCATATAAATACTGAGAGGAGACAGTTGTTTTGAACTCCAATTGAACTGTATCTAACTGTCACCTCCATGATCATCGCTCTTCATCAAACGGTGATCTGCTGGGGCTTTCACAGTCTGTCCAGGGCTCTTTGGGTATCCCTAGGTCCTGGGTGTCCCTTGGTCCTGGGCACCCCCTTGCAGGTTTTGTATCTTGGATACCTGCAGATAGCTGCCACTTTTACTAGGCATTGGATAGAAACGCGGTGTCTCTGCCATCTTTGCCCATTCCTTGCCAAACCTTTGGATGTTTTTAAGCAGGCAAAAGTCTAGTAAAAACAATTATTGAAAATATTTATCCTTCAGGCCAGGATAGCAGTAAATGATTTTTTTTTTCTCATGGGTGGTTACAGTTATTCCTTATAGATGGCGTATTACAGTGATTCGTGTGGTAAATGTCCCATTTAGTTCCAATTACTTCCAGGTTAATATCCTCAATCCAAAATTATAATAATTCCAAATACAAAATTGTTTATTTTTTTAAATCCACAAATATGAAGAAGACAACATCTTCAAAAATCCCTTCCAAAAATTTACACTTTTGATTTGTCATAACCATATATTTACTTTGGCAGCTTTAGAAAAACAGTACTATCTCTTTAAAACTTTCCTTCTCTTGAGAGAGCAATTTAGCTTTAGGGAAAGATTTACAACTGTAGCAGACAGGGGCTCCTTGCATAATTCAAAGAATTTTATTGAAAACAAACCTTTAGTTGCAAGTTATCAGGCAGCAATTAATGTAATGTCCTTAACAGGGGTTGTAAATGACCAGCTCCTTAGTCTCCCAGAAATGGCTGTGATTTACCTTCAGCAGCCTTGAGTCCTGCTGCACCTGCTGAATTCCAAAGCAGACGACAGCCTGACCCAATTTCCAGCTGCATCTGAAGATCCTTCAAATCCCCTGTCCTTCAGGGACGTCTTTTGCTTGACACAGGACAAAGCTTAATATCCCCTCTCCCTGCCAAGACCAACCTCTCTGGTTCCACGATCCAGCAGACTGTCTAAATCATGTCATCCATTAAACTGCCGGAACAGGAACCACTAAGCAGGATGTTTGTGATCATAAAGCTTGTCTATGTGCATGGCATGTGGGACATAGGAATATGCAAAGTATTGAAAAATTACTGACACAATGTGGAATTAATGCTGTTAAATGTGATAAAGCAAAAGAAATATGTGAAATCTATATCAAAAGTATCAAATCAAAGAGAATAGCTCCTAGTTATACAGGACAATTTAATATACATATGTTACCTGGTCAGACCAGATAGCAATTCAAGCTTTTGCTAGTTCATGATGACTACTCCCTACAACATACTTGTTGCATATAATGTTGGAAAGCATAACATAATCAATTAGCATTCATCATCATGAACCATGTCATGAAGCAATATCGACATGAAAACCTCCCTGCTTCCTCTTCCACTGCCCTGCCAAGAACTCATTTTATAAACAAGCCTAAAAAGTCAAAGGCTTTCACAGCCGGAATCCATAGGTTGTTGTGGGTTTTCCGGGCTTTGAGGCTGTGTTCTTTTAGTATTTTCTCCTGATGTTTTGCCTGCATCTGAGGCTGGCATCTTCAGAGGATCCTCCGAAGGTGCCAACCACAGATGCAGGCGAAATGCAATAGAACACGGCCTCAAAGCCCGGAAAACCCACAACAACCTAAGCCTCTTCTTCTTTTTTTCTTACTCAAAAACAGAGAACTTGTCAAACACTCTTCTGGTCTCTTGCTTCCTCTTTTTTCCTTTGGTAATTTTACATAACTGAAAAAAGAACCGTCCTAAACTTTCAATAAGACAGTAAGCTGTCGAGAAATCAAATATGGCTTCTATTCTATTAAAAAGTCAATTCTTTTTTCCTTCATATCTTTTCCACTGACTGACATTTTCCCCCCTTCATTACTCCACATTATTAAAGGAACATACATATGTGCCTTCAAGTTGCCTGTCAACCTATGGTGACTCCATGAATTTCAGAGAGTTTTCTTAGGCAAGGAATACTCAAAGATTGTTTTGCCAGTTCCTTCCACTGAAATATAGTCCACAATATCTATTCATTGGTTGGTGATTGAAATAAAGTATCTCTTAGTCCATAGCATCTGGTAGTCCTTCCTGGATTCCCATCCAGATACTACAAGGCTTGAACCTCCACGATTAAATAGGATCTAGTGGATTTTGGTTACTTAGGCATTTTGGCTGATAGCCCCAATTATATTTGAAGCCTTTTTCACATAGTGCTGTACTGTACAGTTTTAACAGCATTTGCTTTCTCATTTCTCATTTTTTCCCCATGAAATGTTACAACGGGTTTCCTCTAAATTCTGAAGCTTGCATAGAGCCACATACACCTCATTCTGGTTCAAGAACTGAGCAACTTGATAGCAATATCTTTCAGTCATGATTTGTTTGGTTTAGTCCAACTGATCTGTGTAGTCTTTCTATGTCATTTTCAGAGATAGCTTTGGAAAGGCACGTGTCTTAAGGCATGCTGATATTAATGCCATTAATTATTTTTTTTTCTGTTTTTTTTTTCTTTTTCTTTAAAGTTGTGTGTAATTTGGAGATCAGGGACCAGACAGCGTTAGAACAGACCCAGTCTGCTTTCTTTTCTTCCTCCTTGGAGAAGCAGCATCTTTTTATATAATTACCACCCCGGCTCCCTCTCCACAATTTTACCACACCTCCTGCTTTCCCTAAACCCACAACCTTTGTGAACAGAGGGCAAAGCATGTTAAATGTACAGCTAAAGGAAGGTATAACTTGTGGGAGCGTATTGTTAAATGTAAATTGAAGAAAGAACTGTATTGATGTTGCTCTTAAAAAATAGAATAAAATCTTTATTAAAAAAGTAAAAAGAAAAAGGTATTAGGCAAATCAATATTTTCAAACAGCAAAGAACTTATATATATTCACAGGCAAACACTTCCCTAGGTTAACAGGCCTTTGGCTTTCCTTCCACATACAGACTTATTTTATCAAATATAGGTCAAACCATATGACCTAACTCAATATTAGTTTGGTTTCTCCTCTGTCTTTTCTCTTTAAACTCTTGAGCAGATCAGCACTAATACTCTCCCTCTTTCAATCTCATCTCACTAATGGAACTCCCTTATCTAACCTAGTTCCTAGCATATATGAATTCTGCTGACTCACCCATATAGTCCCTCCTCCTGGCTTAGTCAGAGAACCAATCAGATTAAATCATCCTCTGTTGCTAGGCTGCTCTGTTGGCCGCACACCCCAGAGTCACACTGTGTAAGCAAATGTTCTCTTTCCTTTTTTTTCTTTATTGAACTGTTGAAAAATTGAGTCTTGCAGTTCTTGTATTTTACATTGAGTACATCACCACACTGATTCTATTTAATTGTGCTATCTAATATTATTTTATATCTTAGTTATATATGTTTATGAGTTCTACAACAAATTTCACAAGGAGTTAACAGAGCACTTGTTTTCTACTGTCATTCTCTTCTGCAGCAAACCATGCGCACCCAGTTAAGAATTTGAATTTGGCAACAAAAATAACAGTAATTTTGAGGTCAGTTTTGGGAAAGATCAGAGTATTCCAACACTAAATTGCTTAAATTTTAACAGATTTAACAAATTTTTTCAAACAACAGCTGTGCATTATGTAAGATGGGAGAAGAAATCTTTGGCCCTCCAAATTGTTGGACATAATGGATAGAACTTCTGAGTAGAAGTCCAAAGCAACTTGAGGGCCCAAGCTTTCTCACCCATAGTTAAAAAGTTCTCATCTGATCTACTTAACATCATTTTTTTTAAAGTCTGTTGAAGCTGCCCCTGACTTTTGTGTATAAGGCTTTGTGTTTGAGTTCTCTATTTTACTCACCTTCTTGGTCTGCATTTTCTTCCCCTTGGATTACCGCAACAAGTCCAGTGAAGCTGTCCCTGACGTTTGTTTTGTGTATGAGTTTTGTGCATGAGCTCTGTATTTTATTTTATGTACCTCATTGGTCTGCATTTGCTCCTCCAACCCCCAGACTGCTAGAACAAATTAAGTTGCTGATTTTTCTTTTTGTGGCATCTTGAAGAAAACTTCTGCATTTGATATTTCCCACTCTTCTTCTGTCCACTGAAAATATTTTAGAAAATTTGTGAGAATTTGTGCTGTAAGAAACACATGCATTTTTATGAGAAACATTCCCCTACCTTCTATTTGGAGCTATTCCCAATGAGTCTATTTTTATTGTAATAACAGAGGTGGTTTTTTGTGGGTGGGGCCTCTTTCCCAGGGTAACACAGAGCGGACGGTGTGGCAGTATCACTTCAGAACCTGGCCTGACCATGGAGTCCCAAGTGACCCTGGGGGTGTTCTAGATTTCTTAGAAGAGGTTCATCATAAGCAGGAGAGTATCATGGATGCTGGCCCAGTTGTGGTGCATTGCAGGTGCTGTATTTCTTGATGACACCTTTGCTCTTTAGTGCACTGTCATTCATATTATAACAAGCACAAATGGACATGTAAAACTTAATATTATATATATTCACTTCTTTGATAGTGCTGGCATTGGTCGGACTGGAACATTCATTGTGATTGATATTCTTATTGACATAATCAGAGAGAAAGGCGAGTCTTTAACTTTCTGTACACATACACCCCAAGAGCTGGTAAAATAACTAATCATAGTTATCAGTAGCCCTGATTTTCCATGCTAGGTGTTGATAATGGATGTGCCATACATCTGGACAGAAATCAGATCAAATAAAGAGGGACCTGGTAGCTGATATGAGAACAAAGTGCTGGATTGGATGGTTCTTTAGACTCGTCACATAGGCTGTTACCAACTACAACCTGTCAACTTCAGTTTAGTCTCCAGAAATGTTGTAATTTCTTTGATTTACCATGTTCCCTCTATCTTGCAGGTTTGATTATTTGCAAGGTGTGCACATGCCTTCCCCTCCATTCTCCTCCTCCCATTCTCTTGTGTTTTGCCGGGCACAGAGAAGGAAAGCAAGTACCCAGACAAAAGGCAAGGAAATAGGAGGAAGACATGCATGGGCTTCCTTCTCCCTTCCTGAGCTCACCTTCCCATTCCCGTGCTTCAGGACCGGGTGCTGAAAACTCATGCTGAGGCAAAAGCCAAGGGAACAGGAAGAAGGCTCACACGAGCCTTCCTTCTCTGTCCAGAGTTTTCCATTTCTTTTTCCTTGCCTCTGGCCCCAGTGTGCAAAAGCAGAGGGAAAGGGAGGGGGAGCCCTGGAAGGGAATGAGAGTGGGATTGTGAGGATTATTTGCGGTTCTTCAAGTTTTGTGAAGGTTCTGCACCCCAAACTCTCACAAACGTGGAGGGCCCACTGTATTTGCTTAAACCTAATTGCTGACAGGGCAATGGCAGGTGGGATAGATAGAGGGCCTTTCATCTGTTTCTGGACCTAGTCATGATGGAGCTGTGCCTGCCTCTTCTTCTGTCTGTCTGAGGCTGGAGCAGTGACAGTTGGGATGAAGAGAGGGCCTTTTGTCTGCTTCTGGGCCTAGGCATGCTAAGGCTGTTCCTGCTTCTTCTTCTCTCTGTCTAGGGCCAGGGCAGTGGCAGTTGGTATGGAGGGATGACTTTTCATCTACTCCTGGGCTTTGGCATAATGGAACGGCTCTTTCCTCATCCAGGATGAGCATCTCACTAATGGGGCCCTGAGAATTTTTCCTAATTCTTGTGTATTAAATCTGTTTCTACTTCCATCTTTTTTTTTCCTCCCTGGCATATCTCCTCTACAACCTAGGAGTAGACTGTGACATTGATGTTCCAAAATCCATTCAAACAGTCTGATCTCAGCGGTCAGGGATGGTGCAGACAGAGGCACAGTATCGGTTTATCTACATGGCAGTACAGCACTACATTGAAACACTGCAGCGGAGGATTGAGGAAGAGCAGGTACTTCTCCCTTTCAAGCTTTGAAAAAGGTGTTTTGACTGACTACCTGAAACTTGTTCATCAAGCCTGAGTACCTTTGAATAATTATGAACTTTAAGCATAGGTTTAGAGCTTATGGTCTAAAGAGAAATTTTGCAAACAAGATTGCACAAGTTGTTAGTTTTCTATTAATTTCATTATTCTTCTTTGTTATTGTTCTTGTTATTCATGGCCTAAAATCAGGACAAGCATATTTGGAAAGGTTAAGGACAATTTTCTACCCCTGGAACCTTCATACATTGCCCCAAAATATTAAAAACAAAACTTATAATCTGTTTGTATGTGGTATGGAGTTTCAGTTTATTCTAAAGGGCTTGTTTTCTGCTGCTCCAGAGACCAGGACAAGGAGCAATGGATTCAAGCTGCAGGAAAGGAGATTCCACCTGAAACTCAAGAAGAACTTCCTAATGGTCAGGGCTGTCCGGAAGTGGAATCTGCTGCCTCAGAGCATGGTGGAGTCTCCTTCTTTGGAGGTTTTTAAGCAGAGGCTTGATGGCCATCTGTCGAGAGTGCTTTGAGGGTGTTCCTGCATGGCAGGGAGTTGGACTGGATGGCCCGTGTGGTCTCTTCCAACTCTACATTTCTATGATTCTATGATTCTAAAGATGAATTGACACTAATGAAGCTTCCAATTTAGATAGTCCTGGAGCCGATTCAGATTGAGAACTGCAATTTGCCACCCAAAGGATATGGACTTAGACTTTGTGAAGCTTTATTTATGTTTTCACCTTGTTAACAGATGGCCAGGGCTCAAATGGAATAGGATTGTCTAATCATGATGTCAATTGTCAGAGTGCTTTCACTTGAATAGCAGACCCAATTCAATTTGATCAGAAGTAGCATTTCTTTCTCCTTTCCCAAAGAAAGAAGAAAGGGTTTGATAGTAGGGAACAGGAGAAAAAAAACAAAGAGATTTTTATAAAGGGAAAAGGAATGGCTAAACTTTGTTTTCTAGATGTTCATGTTAAATACTTAAAACTCAAGAGCTAAGCAACTTGGGCTAGGATCACCCAGTGAACCTGATGCTGGAGGGAGCTAAAAATTTAATTTCTCAAATCCCAATCCAAAAGCTTAGCTATGCACTATACTGTAATCTAAATTCCAAGTCCTACCTTGGCTATTCCATCATGTAATTAAAAAGCAGGGTAGAATAGTCTATGGCTTTGCCTGTGCATACCCATGTGCTGGCTACTTATTTTTTATACATTTTATAAGTATTTTTTTAAGGCTATCTTGATAGAAGCTAGAGTTGTGGCCAGAATTATGTTGGAGGTCTTTGTGGTTCATAACGAAAATAGGAAAAGTCTTTTTGCAGATTAAGAAATGCTACATAAAGTACTTTGCTATTTAGGAATTCTTTTCTTTTCCTTTTTTTTTTCAGAAAAGCAAAAGAAAAGGCCATGAATACACCAACATTAAGTATTCTTTAGCAGACCAGGCTGGTGGAGATCAGAGTTTTCTCACACCATGTACTCCTATCCCAATCTGTGCTGAGTAAGTACTTTATGGCATCCATGCTATGTCCCCATGCTGCACTTCTTCCTTAAATAGCTTATGGAAAAACACATCTGTCCAGAAGAATCCTCATCCAGCAATTTGAACCTCAAGGGTTGCAAAGATTGTAAAGTTGTGGGTGCTTTTTTTAACAGAGCTTTTCTCTCTTCTTCCCTTAAAAAACTTCAACCCAAGATTGAGAAATTTTTTTTCTAGACTATAGCTTTTTGAGATACACAGCTATTTTGGCACTGACTGTACTGACCTCAGGACTCTTAAGAACTGTAGTTAGTTTTTCTCCTAGAAAAACTTTTCTCCTAGAAAAACTTAAACTTTTTTTTTCCATTTGAGTGATTTAACCTAGCCAGTAACAAGCAAAGTAAAACAGCACTTTTTAATTTTCAGTTGAAGCCACTAGCTGGAATTATCAAATTTTAATTTTTGTCTGTTTAATTTTTTTGATTCATTTGAAAATTCTTCATGCACCTCTACAGAGTGAGAGAAGATAACACCATTAGAGTCTATGAAAATGTCGGTTTGATGCAGCATCAGAAAAGCTTCAAATGATATGGGAGGACTTGACACAAGAGGCAAGCCTGTTTCTGGTTGTAATTATACTTTTTATTTGTATGTCAACAAAGTTGTTATATAGATCAGACAGAAAGAATATCTCTGTACATCTTAAGGTTCTGGGATTAGATCTCAACTACTCCAGTAAGAATAATCCTAGGAAATTGCATGCATTTAACAAGCTAGTAGTCCTCAGTGTGAAAGATTATTGATATAGTTCTGAGTAGAACAGATTATCTTTGAGTTAGACTGACAGTGTTCAAAACAGTGCAATTCATATTTCTCTAACATTAAGGTTACCATATATTCATCTTTTCCTGGTCGTATCCTCTTTTTCAGAGCTAAAATGTATCTCAAGAAATTTTAAAAAGCAGCCAGTTGTTAAATGGTCCCCTTTTTTGCTTTTCAGAATAACTGTATTTTATACAGTGGTTTCTAAATTTTTTAGATTTTATTGAACTATACCTCCCAGGATCTCTGGCCATTAGTATGCTTCTTTGAGCTTCTGGGAACATGTTCACAACAAAATCTAAAGAAACACCCCAACCATAGAAAGACATGAGATAACCCTGTCTGTTCCAGGAATCTTATATCTTCTTCTGTTATTTTTATCCAGGCTTTTCATCTAAGGACATTGGGACAGCATGTATTCCCCTCATTTTATCCTTTAGCAGTCCTGTCATGTATGTTAAGTTGAACAATAGTGACTGACCCAAGATCAGCCAGGAATTTCTAATGTTTAGTGGGAATTTTACTCTTAAGTCTTCCATTCCCATAGTGCTGTATTCTGTCCTATAGCTTGGACAAGTTACTATTTTGGGCTATAGTTTCCAGAATTCCCCACTCAGTATGATCAGTTAGTTGGAGATTCTGAGCTGTGATTCATAAAAGGAAAATGTCAAGTTCAGCTGCACCATTCACTACCTTTCAATGTTGCTTCTTATCCCATTGCCCCCAGTGAATGATCTGAAATTTACTTTCTTTTTTTTAATCTCACTGTCTTTTTATTTTTATGCTTCTGTGGCTGGTGGATCTGCACAATCTGATTCCCTGCTTCACTCAACCTAAAGTAAACACAGAGGGGGCTGGATCTAGATGTG
This sequence comes from Ctenosaura bakeri, assembly GCA_948474755.1. Lineage (NCBI taxonomy): Eukaryota > Metazoa > Chordata > Lepidosauria > Squamata > Iguanidae > Ctenosaura > Ctenosaura bakeri. The sequence continues at coordinate 20,239 of CAOLHI010005503.1, forward strand.
TGGAATAGGAATGAGTACCATTTCTGAGTTCTTAATATTATAGATAAGAGTTCTTGATTTTATAAATAAGAGTGAGAGAAAAGAATGAGACAAAGACTGGAATCTTCAGAACACTGAAAAGAAGCCATTGGGGGAAGGAGGGATCCAAGATTTCTTTTCTCTCTCCTTAGACAGTGAACAGGTATTCTCTGATAATATACTTATTCTATTTATGCCTTATCTTTCTCCAGCCCAAGGGAAGCCAAGGAATGTTGTTGTTTTTTCTTTTTCTTTTGTTTTTGTTTTGTTTTGTTTTGTTTTGTTTACAATGAAGCAAAATTTAATGCAGCCTTGAAGAGTCACCTAAATCTGTTCCTATTTTCTCTCTTTCATCACAGTTGGTTTCATTTTTTTTACATTTCCTCTTTTCTTTTTCATTCTTCTCTTTTCCTTTTTGTCTTTAAAATAGTGGTTAGCAAGCTATTAAGTACATGTGGCCTGACTTTCATTTTTGCAGTTCCTCAGATTCTTCCCTCCAGCCAACAAAAAAATTAAAAGTCCATCCATTAGAACAGGGATGAGGAAGCCATAGACCAAAGACCACATGTGGCCCCAAGGTTATTTCTAAGATTACAGAATCTCCCACTATTTGGGGAATTTGGAGATAGGTTTACAAAGACTTCTTCTAGTGTAGTTCATTTTATACATTTTTAAGGAAATCTTAAAACAAGGGAGTTTATAAGTCTTCAACAGCTCATAAAGGACTACCATAGTCCTTATCCTTCTGTAGTTGCTTTTCTCTGCTTTTAAACAAAGACTGTGTTTCACCATACTTTATTTAGACCTCTGGCTACTTCTTTTATGGAGTGTGGGATGTAACCTATGGCTGACCCTGAGAGAAATGAGCCCCTATACCTCTAGCGTTTGGTTTGAAATATGGCTGTTCTTCTTCATGGTCTCTGTGCCTCATACATTAGGAGCTTTCGCGCCTGTGCGGTAGTGTACGGAAAATTCTAGAGCTTAGTAGCTTGGTGGGAACCCCTCCCCCATGCCGGTACTGCGCATGCTCAGCCCGCTGAGCAACGGTCACTCCTCAGTTCTTTCTTGTCTGCCGTTACGTACAGAAGGTTCTTTTAGTGGCTTGTGCTTTTTGTCAAAAATTCTTCTGGTTTTTTGACTTCGGCTTGTTTCTCGGACTAACGGATTTGGATTTCGGACTGCCTCTGGTATTTGGAGCCCCTTCTCCCTTTTTTCTCTCACTCTCGTCTTCGCTTCTTCTCCGCCTCGACCTTCCCGTCTATCTTCTCCGTCCCGGACACTTGTCTATGTCGGCCCTCTTCAAAAAGTGTGTCTCCTGTGGCCGCAAGATTGCCCAATCCGACAAACATCGTCAGTGTCTCTTTTGTTTGGGTGAGACCCACAACGTTCAAGCCTGCCCGGTTTGTCGGGAGTTCACCCATTAAACCCTCCGCAACCGCTCGGCGAGGCTTAAGTCCCACTGTTGGGAGGAATCCCTGAGAGTAAAGGACGCAACCATGTCGGATAAGACAAAATCGGCAGCTACTCCATCTTCGGCATCGGCGGCTGCCGCACCATCGACCTCATCGGTACCGGGCTCAGTACCAATACTGAAGCTGCCGAAGATACCGAAGCTGTCTGCTCAGGCTCGAGAGTCACCTTCGGGCTCACAAGCCTCCTCCTCTTCCAACCCTCTAACAGCGGCTCAGAGAAAACGTCCACCTCCTAAGGACATAAAAGAGAAGGAGAAGGAAAGAAGAAAAAGAGGAAGGAGAAGAGACGTTCCTCTACTGAAGAGGCTCGACCTCTCACACCTCCACCGACCCTGCCCGCCGAAGAACCCGCGGAGCAATCGGATGTGCAGGAGGTTCTTGAGGTGTCGGATGAGGAGCCGGTCGAGGAGACCGTGCACCCTGAACCGACCGAACAAGAGGTGGAGAGACCCTGGTCGGCTCACCGCGAGTCGGTAGACCGCCGGAAAGAGGCTGTGATCAGACATTGGCCCTCACCTAGCCAGCACCCAACCTCTCGGAGGAGCCTCTCCTGCTCTCGGTTCCACTCTCGCTCCCGCTCTCCTGAACAGATCTCCTCGCCACCCATGGTACTGGTCGCCTCGCAGGCGTTCTTGATCTCTGCCTTGCAGGCGATCCCGCTCACCCTTGAGGGAGGCACGCCAACTGTACAAAAGGCTGCCAGAGAGGTCTCCCTCTCCACGAAACCGGAGGTCCAGAGAGCCTTCCCCTCGCTACAGGGCAGTGTCACTGCCCCCGAGGGTAATGGCGACTTTGACGTGTCCCGTGGAGGAAGTCACCACGTCTCGGGCAGGAGATTCATCCACGAGGACAACGCAGACTGAATCAACTGCGAAGACCACGCAGGCTGAGCACTCTCGCCCCTCGGCTACGCCTGCTAAACCGGCGCTAACTAGCACCACTGCCACACAAACTAAGAAGGCGGCGATGATGAAGACGGCATCGCCGACCCCGGCCGTGGAGAAAAGGGCAGAACGGTCCGCGTCGACTGCAGCTGTGGAGAAAAGGGCAGAACGGTCCTCATCCTCCTCGTCATCTGAGTCATAAGAGTCAGAGTCCGATTCGGGAGAGTTGACACCACCCTCCCATGAATCGCCGCCGCTCAAGTTTGGAGAACTGGCTCCAGACACTGCTCCAGAAGACGTCTGGCAGTTCTCCGCTATTCTTCTGCGAATGGCGACGACGTTGGGCTTGAAAGTGACAGATCCAGCCCCGGCAGCACAGGACCCCATTTTCCAGTACCTGGAGACGCGTCCGCCATCCACTGCGCCACTGCCTTTCTTGCCCACGCTCCTGGATGCCCTCAAACAGCCATAGGATAAGCCAGCTTCAGCTCAACCTATACCACATAGGTTAGAGCACTTGTACAGGACCCAAAAGGAGAACGCGGAGTTCCTGTTTACTCATCTGGTCCCCAATTCCATCGTGGTAGAGTCGGCCCAGACCAAAGGCGGTACCAGACCGCATACGACACCGCCAGACCGGGAGGGCCGGAAACTTGATAACTTCGGCCGATGGTTTTACTCCGCATCTTCCCTGGTGGCCAGGGTCCTGAACACCATGGCTTGCATCGCCGCGTACCACAGTAACATCCTGGACCGACTCGCCACTCTCCTGGAGGACCTTCCCGACGACTCTCGGGCATCTGCTATCCAGCTGCACAGCTAGGCAGTCGCATTGGCGACTCAACAACTCGCCTCCTCGCGACACGCTGTGGAAGCAACCTCGAGAGTGATGGCCGGATCGGTTGCTCTTCGGCGGCATGCGTGGCTGAGGGCTTCAGGAGGACGCCCGTAGGAGAATTGAAGATCTCCCTTTCGATGGCCAGGGACTTTTTCATTCCTCCACGGATGAGGCCATGGACCAAGTCATCAAGGCCCGACTGACGGCCAAGAAGATGGGCATCAACCAGCCGCAACCTCGCCGCAGCTTCGGTTTGTGTCAGTCCTGGTGTAGGTCTTCTGCCTCTTCCTACCAACAGTTGGTGCATTCCGCGGCCTCCCGGCCCTCTACTTTGTCCGCCACGCAAAGACCTCTTCGGAGAAGCCCATCCTCGTCCTCCAAGAAGTCTTCGTCGGGCACGAAGGCAAGGTTTTGACCGCCTTCGCAGGTCGCCACCGATACCATCCTTCCACTTCTTAACATCTCTGGAAGATCCACCGAGCCTGGCCAGACACCTCGCAGATTGGACGGCAGTCACCATGGACTCTTAGGTACTTACCATCATCCGTCTTGGCTATGCCATAGAATTCCAAAGTATACCACCGCGAGGTGTCTATTACTCCACTCCAGCCAGCTCGGTCCTGCTGGAAGAGATCCAGTCCCTTCTGCAAAAAGGGACGATCGAGCAGCTCTCGTTCTCAGCCAGAAACACCGGCTTCTTTTCCCGGTACTTCACGGTACCGAAGGGAGACTCTACAACCCATTTTGGACCTCAGAGGAGTGAACGAATTCATCCGCCCCAAGAGGTTCAAGATGCTCACACTGCCCTCGATCATGCCCTTCCTCCGTCGAGGAGACTGGTTCGCCTCCATCCATCTTCGGGATGCTTACTTCCACATCGCCATCCATCCGTATCACCGTCGGTACCTCCGATTCGCGGCCAGTGACACCTGCTACCAGTACAGGGTGTTGCCCTTTGGACTATCCACCGCACCCAGGGTATTCACCAAGTGCATGGCCTCGGTGGTATGGTACCTCCGCACGAAAGGCATCTCCATCTACCCCTACCTGGACGATTGGCTCTTGGTGGCGTCCTGCAAACAGAAAGATATACACCGGACATTGACTCTTCTCAATCGCCTAGGGCTTCGGATCAATCCAAAGAAGTTCCACCTCGAACCCTCCAGGGTTCTCGATTTCATAGGGGCGACCCTGGATTCGACATCGGCGAGGGCATATCTACCACTGGACCAGGCAAAAACACTCCGTCTCGCGGTGGTGAGCATTTTCCAGGCCTCAACAGTGACAGCGAGGAGGATCCAACAACTCCTCGGTTACATGTCCTCCACGACGGCCGTGATTTACCTCCAGGCTGCGCGCATGACCACTTCAGCACTGGTTTGTAAGAGCATTCAACCCGCTCCTCGACGGCCGGAGCTGTCTACTTCGCCTTCCACAGGACGTACGCCAGTCCCTCCTTTGGTGGCAATCCTACCGCAATCTTCTCACGGGCATGCCATTTCGGGAGGAGAGTCCGGCACTAACGACAGATGCCTCCCTCTTTGGGTGGGGAGCACATTGCGACAACCTCAGAGTCCGCGGTCGATCACGAGACCACTCTCCACATAAACACCCTCGAGCTCCTAGCCATCTGGAAGGCTCTGAGGGCCTTCCGACACCTCGTTACCGGCTGTACAGTACTGATCCTCACAGACAATATGACGGCGGTCTGTTATGTCAACAGACAAGGAGGGACTCATTCGTCGACTCTCCTCAACATAGCCCTTGACCTCTGGAACTGGTGCATCTCTCTCAAGATCCGCCCAGTGGTGGTTCAACTGGCTGGGCAGGAGAACACCACAGCAGATGCGCTCAGCAGGGACACCTCATCCTACCACGAGTGGTCCCTTTCTAGCAAGGCCTTTCAGATGCTTCGGGATCGATGGGGCGACCCTGAGATCAACCTTTTTTCTTCCAGCGAGAACGCGAAGTGCCATTGGTACTGTTCGAGGGCCGGCTGGGATCACCATTCCATCGACAATGCCTTCCAGTTCGGGTGGAACGAGGGTCTACTCTATGCGTTCCCTCCATTCCCACTCCTGGGCTGGGTGATATCGAAGATCCTCGCAGACCGAGCCGATATCATCCTCATCGCCCCGTACTGGCTGAGGCAGCATTGGTTCGTCCCCCTGCTCCAGGCCTCTCGGGGACAGATTCTCTGTTTCCGGACGATATGGACCTCCTCTCGCATTCCAACGGCCGCGTGCTTCACCCGGACCTGCCACTCCTGGCCCTCCATGCTTGGAGGATATCGCGGTAGAGGACCCTGTCATTGGTACTGTCCTGACCGCAGCCAGGAAGGAATCAACGCGCTGCAACTACCACTACAAGTGGCGCCGCTTTGTCGCCTTTGCAGAGTCCCGGTGGGAACCGGCCTCGCCAGTTAACCTGCCAACGGTACTCCACTTCCTTCTGCATCTCCATGAGCAAGGTTTAGCCTTCTCCACCCTGAAGGTCTACCTCGCCGCCATCGTGGCCTACCAACCTCCACGATCACCATCGGCGGCCTTTTTCCGCAACGGTACTGTGCGACGGTTCCTAAAGGGACTCCAACACCTTTATCCACCGGTATCGCCACCGCTACCGCCGTGGTCTCTATCTCTTGTGCTGTCGCAGCTAACGAGGCCGCCCTTTGAACCCATGGCAGCGGCAGATGACAGACTGCTTTCTATGAAAACGGCTTTCTTGGTAGCTGTCACCTCTGCCAGACGAGCCGGGGAGTTGACGGCACTTCAGAGTGACGATCCTTACCTGGTGTTCCACAGGGACAAGGTAGTTCTTTGGCCTGACATCTCTTTCCTGCCGAAGGTGGTGTCCAGCTTCCATCTAGGACGGGACATAATATTGCTGGCCTTCTATCCTGGCCTGACCACTGCACTAGAAAGGTCTCTTCACTCCCTCGATGTTCATAGGGCATTGGCCTTCTACACAGATAGGACCTCCTCCTTCAGACAGACTCCACACCTTTTCATCTGTTATGGCAGGCGTCGGAGAGGTCAAAAGGTGTCCACCCAGCGCTTTTCCAAGTGGGTGGTACAAACTATACAGCTGGCATACGAGCTTGCAAAACAGCCTCCACCAGCCTTCCTTCGAGCTCACTCTACGAGAGCCGTGGCAACATCCGCAGCCCTCCTGCGAGGAGTTGACCTACCTGAACTTTGCCATGTGGCGACCTGGTCCCAGCCATCGACCTTCGTGCGCCACTACAGGCTCGACTGCTGGTCCCGTCGAGATGCTTGCTTTGGACGTGCTGTGCTGGCTTCTGTACTCTAGGACCTGACCCACCATCCTACTGGTAAGCTATACAGTCTCCTATTGTATGAGGCACAGAGACCACGAAGAAGAAGAACAGGTTGCTTACCTGTAACTGTAGTTCTTCGAGTGGTCATCTCTGCCCTCATACATGCCCGCCCTCCTTCCCCTCTTTTCAGGTCCCTGTATCTCTACAGCGGACCACAGAACTGAGGAGTGACCGTTGCTCGGCAGGCTGAGCATGCGCAGTACCGGCATGGGAGAGGGGTTCCCACCAAGCTACTAAGCTCTAGAATTTTCTGTACGCTACCGCGCAGGTGCTAAAGCTCCTAATTTATGAGGGCACAGATGACCACTCGAAGAACTACAGTTACAGGTAAGCAACCTGTTCTTCTACTGCTGTTGCCACGCACATTCAAATTAAAAGAAATGTACCAAATAATAATTATTTACGAGATATTTCTAAAAGTTCTCTCTTTTTCTATCCTTTCACAGAACTGAAATGGGATTTTTTAAATAAGAAAGTAAAATGAAGCAAATTGAGAAGTATTCTATGAAGTGGACTTTGAATAGCAGTCAAGAGCATCTTTCTATTTATGAAACTGTAACCATCAATAATAGCGCAGAATATGAGATCATCCATCCAGAAAACTTGAGTGTCTGTTTTTCAAAAATATCTGAAATCTGCAGATTGTGTATTTTTCTTTGTTTTCCACTCTTGAAATAAGTCTTTTGTCTCCATAAACCAATACTCTCTTCAACTTGAAAATTTTGTTTTTATTCATCCTCCTGTCTCTTGGATTTTAAGGTTTTAAAGATGTTTCAAGTTAGGTTTTTCAATTTCCTATCCTCCATAAATATACCAGAATGTGTCCCATTGTCAGTAGAATAACACACACAAAAAGACCAATTAAAAATATTTCTGGTATCTAAAATAATTAAGCAGAAGCTTATTAAGCTGAAAAATTGAAAAACAAAAAAGGGTGCCATAGAGGCAGGACTTTAACTATATATGGTTTCAGCCTAGAGGATAATGCATCATTCACTTAACAATGCTAGTTATGGAGTGTTCTTAATAGCCACCTTGGCTACAAGGTTTTTCTTTGTTTGAGAAAGATGGAAGTCTAAAAACCTTGGCTGATTAATTCAACTGTTATGTTCTGTTTGTTAAAGACACCAACAAATACACACCAATACATAAAACACACATACATGCAAACATATTTTCTTTAAAAGGTTAAAAAAAATTAAAATGATGCTTTAGATGAAAAATTGATTATCATAACCAACAGTCAATTCCTTTCTCTTCCGCATGTCCTACAGGCTTTACTTTTAGGGAAGTCCTGATGGGCATTGCTTAGAATAATGGTCCTATAGACTGACTAATTTTAAGTCAAGTATCTAGTTCTCATGATAAATCTGTCATTTTATATTTGGGCTCTGTTTTCCTTTTTTTAAAAATGAACCCCTGCCTGCAATTTTTGTTCCATATGAAACCAGATTATTTTCTTGCAGTAAAGAGGGCAAACTAATGACAGTTTCTCCTCCCATTCACTCCAGTAAACATACGTTACATGATTTGTAGGAGACCAGCCTGGCAATCCAGTCACATTTCTGTTTTTGTTGTAATAGGATAGCAATACCATGTGTATTTCTATACTTCTTTATAGTGCCATGTACTCTTTAAGCAGTTTACAATTGCTAATTGCCCCCTACAAGCTGGGTGCTCATTTTACCAACCTGCGGAAGCATGGGAAAGCTGAGTCAACCTGGAGCCCGGCAGGATTGAACTCCCAACCTTGTGGCTGCAGTACCAGCATTTAACCACTGCATCACCAGGATGTGACTTATAGTATCCTATAAAATTATTACCTTAAAAAAGTAAAAAAGGAAAAGGAAAATAAAGTGAAAAAGGAAAATAAATACCTTCTTTTAATCTTCATGTCTAATTTTTTCTTCAAGTTTGCTCTTGTGTTTTTTCTTCTTTGTTGAAGCTCATAACTTACATAGGAGCTTCCTCCAAACTTTATCCATTTGTAGTTTTAGCGTTGCTTCTACTGTTATGTCTGAACACACATACCACCTACTTCCCATGGGATGAGGCAGCTCAAGTATATTAAGCATATCTGTGCCCTGTCAGCAACACTGAGCTCCAGAAAGGCCAAAGCTAATCTTCACGTAAGCTTTCAAAAAGCTAGAAGATGAGTATAGGCATCTAAAAAAGGAGAAACTTCTATGAATAGAGCTACTCTAAAACCAAACAAGCAGACTTTGGTCTTGAAAAACAGTAGGGATGTGGGAGATCTAGCAGTATGCATGGTGGCCCTGGGGTATGTATCCCACTGCCTTCTCCAATAATTGTAAAGAAAGAGTTTGCATCATATGTTCTGTCAAAGAATTTGTCAAATTGTTGTCCAACAAACTTGCTGCCTCCCTATGTCTTCCTCAGTTCCTTCACTCCAGATCAACCATTTCTTCTGTCTTGTGTCTTCCATCAATGCTTCATTTAGACACAACTGGTAGGTTCAAGGAAAGATCATCTTCATCTTCTGACTTTTGTAGGAGCAGTCACTTATCTATCTCAGCTTAGAGGCTCAGAAGTTTTATTGTATGTACATCTGATAAATGAATTAAGCATTATCTATGGAGGAGACAATTGTTATTTTACATCTAGCTGACCAGCAGTTCTTTTGAAACAGCTGTGTGTTAATGATTCAGCTACAAAGCTATTCCCAAGGATTGAAACTGCTTGTAGGAAATTGGGATTGGAAATTCAGCTCATTCATTTTCTCAGATAGAATTGTAGAATTGGACTATCTATTCCAACCTAATGGAAACATTAGGTTGAACAGCTGAAGCATTCCTAAGAGATAGCCACTCAACATCTATTTAAAGACCTCTCAAAAGGATGAGAATACCGTATATCTTTTTCACTGTCTAACATGTCCTACAGTAAAGAAGTTCTTCCTATTGTTTAGTTGGAATCTCTTAGAGTCATAGAATCATAGAAATGTAGAGTTGGAAGAGACCCCAGGGGCCATCCAGTCCAACCCCCTGCCATGCAGGAATACCCTCAAAGCACTCCTGACAGATGGCCATCCAGCCTCTGCTTAAAAACCTCCAAGGAAGGGGACTCCACTACACTCCATGGAGGCAGCAGATTCCACTGCCGGACAGCCCTGACTATCAGGAAGTTCTTCTTGAGGTTCAGTTGGAATCTCCTTTCCTACAGCTTGAATCCATTGCTCCTTGTCCTGGTCTCTGGAGCAGCAGAAAACAAACAGCAGAAATCAAACTACATCTTTTCCATGACATCTTTTCAGATCTTTAAAAATACCTATCATCTTATTTCTCAGCTTTCTTTTTTCCCAAGGCCACATATCCAGTTTCCTAAGCTATTCCTCATAGGGCATGGATTCTAGTTTTTTCATCTTTGTTCTCTTTCTCTAGACTCATTCCAGCCTTTGGTATCCGCGAGTGGTCCTGCAACCAAACCCTCATGGATACCAAAGGCCTACTGTACTCCACTTCACCTGAGAAGGAGGACAAACATCTTAACATTTTTGGGAGATGATTCTACTCTGCAGCTGCCTTGCTGCTAGGGTTCACCATACACAGGTTTGCATGGTTGCTTACCACTGTTTCTTATGGGACAAAATGCTTACTCTCATTCTGCATCTCCCTTATGTACATAAATCTGAAACTCTCCATTTCCTTCAGGAAGTTCAGATGTCAGCAGCTCAATAGATCCAGTCCTCTCTTCATTCTGTGGATTGTGTAGCCACAGTTACACGGTTGCACGCCTGGTGTGCTCTACCTTTCTCACTGAAGATACAAGTTGAAGGACTGAAGATCTTCCCTTTGATTGGCAAGGCTTCTTTCATTCCTCTACTGATGTTCCACAAATGCTGTATGGAGCATTTGACAGAAACCAGGCTGACAAGCTAGAAGACAGTTTCCTACTGACAATGGTGAAGCTGTTCTTATCAGTCATTGTGGAAATAACTGCCCTCAGCCTCATTTTGCTCTAAGTCATCATAGTGACAGTCAATCTAGAACATCATCTCTATCTTCCTTGTCTGGCTATCATTCTTATAAGCTACAATACGAGACCACATCAAAGAAATCTCACTTTTGACTGGCCCAGCAGGATCCCACCTCTTCCCTTTTCATCTCACAGCCTGATCCCATCAAAGGCTCTAGATCTTTCCTACCATTATTGTCAGGATCAGACTCAGATACAAGGACAATAAACTTGCATAATAGATTTATTGTAAAGTTGCTGAGCAGTGAACATTGGCTTCGAAGAACAGGAATGAGCAAAGATTCCAAAAGCCTATGTAGTTAAGCAGTTTCAGATTCACACAAAGAAAACGAAAGCACATTCCTATACTAGAGGTCATAAAGTCCCACAAGTTTCCATGGTTACTATCTACATCCCCCATGGATGGTTAGAGAACAGCAAATGGAGGAATGTATGCCTGCTCCATATTGTTATACTAAGCAACCATAATCTGTGTATATTAGAAGTATACGCTAACCCATAATCCCCTATCTAATTATGGAGGGCCATCCCTACAATTATTACACCTGGCATAATTTTATCACAGATGCCTGGGTACTTACCACTGCCCATCCAGGCTATGCCACAGAGTTCTCAAGTACTACTCCTCTCACTGCCTTCTGTACCACCTCACTGAATCCAATTCTCTCATTAATGATAAGCCTCATTAATGATAATGATTATCATTAATGAAAAGCCATTTAAAGACTGGCAGAAGGAGTTAACTAAATTCATATGGGAGAAGAAAAGACCAAGGATTAAATGGAAGTTACTTACAGAGAAAAAGGAGAAAGGAAGTTTTGGTCTACCGGATTTGAAAACGTACTGCTACGCTAATGGACTGTCATGGGTCAAGGAACGGTTAACGCTTCGAGATGAAAAGTTACTAAATTTGGAAGGTTCCGGAATACGCATGGGATGGCATGTGTATATGTGGTATAATAAAGCAAAGATAGACAAAGGATTTCTAAATCATTACTTAAGGAAAGCATTGCTAACAATTTGGCAAAAGTTTAAGAAAAATTTTTATAGGAAAATTCCTCAATAGATTTCCCCTCATGAAGTGTTGTTCGGTAGATGGAAAGACCACAGGCAAATTGGATAAGATATAAAGACATAATAATAAAGTAATAAGAGAAGAAAAGAAAGTATAATAATAGTAGAAGAGAAGAAACATGAATATATGATGAAATCGAGAGAAAGTATTGAAAAAGAGGGATTCAAGTGTCATTGGTTTTTGTTCAGACAAAAGAAAGATTTACAATGGACAAAAAATTGGAAGGATTTGAACCTGCAACAAAAGAAAATCCATTTGAAAAAATCATGTTTGAATCCCAGAGACAAACGACATCTAAACTGTACAAATAATTGTTGGAAGAGGAATTAGAAACTGAGCAAATCAAAGAGACAATGATCAGATGGGCTCAAAATATAGGGCAGGAAATACATCTAGAACAATGGGAAAGAAGTTGGAGAGATACACACAAATTCACAGCTGCACAAAAGCTGAAGGAAAACTATTTAAAGATGTTCTATAGATGGCATTTGGACCCGGTAAAACTGAACAAAATATATAAAACAAAAGAAAATAAATGTTGGAAATGCGGTAAAGATAATGGAACTTATTTCCACATATGGTGGACATGCGACAAAGCGAAAATCTTTTGCAAAAAAATTCATGAAACTTATGACGAAGATGTTACAAATAAACTTTCTGTTAATACCAGAAATATTTCTATTGACTATATTGCAGAAAATAGATAGAGAAATAAAGAGGAAATTCTGGAGAATAATTCTGTACATGAGCACAGCGGCAAGAATAATATATGCAAAGATGTGGAAAAACAAACAGATTCTACAAATAGAGGACTGGATTATCAAATTGATAGAATTCAGAGAAATGGACAGACTAACAAGGATGTTACAAGGCAGAGTGCAAAGACGAAATGATGATGAATGGAAACTAGTTGAAGAATACATGATTAAATTGGGAACAAATAATGAAGAATAGTATAAAGATTCTCAAGAACAAAGATAAGGGAGGAGATAATTAATAAGAAATGAGATACGGCCAACAAGATATAAACAGAAATAAGACAATGGAAATAGAAAATTAAGATACATAAATGGTAAATCCCGAAAGGGAAAATAAAGAGAAACTTAAAAAGGTACAAGAAATAATTGCTATTAGGTGTAGTTAGGAAGTAAAATTAGAAGAAAGTGATGTACAGAATTCAGAGTAAGGGCAAGATTGGAAAGAAGAAGTATGAAGAGGATAAGAAAGTTGTAAACAAGAAAAGTGACATAGGAGTAGGCATGAATGTTTATAAGATTACATGTAAAAATGTACCTATTGAATGTATATTTAAGAAATTACGATTAGGAATATATGTAACTGGGGATATTTTAATGATTGGTGAATGGTTAATAAAAAATAATAATAATTAAAAAAGAATCCAATTTTCTCAGAAGAGATCACCACCTTGATGCTCAAAGATGTTACAAAAAAGCTGCCACCTCATTGCAAGATGACTGGGTTCTTTTCTCATTATTTTACTGTTCCAAAACAGGATGGTGGTGTCCATCCTATTTTGCATCTTTGGAGTGTGAACAATTATATTCATCCCTTCAGTCTCAAGATGGTCATAGCACTTCCATCTCTGATTTCTCAGAAAAGGAGACTTGTTTATCTCAATAGATCTCTGGGACACATATTTCCACATTGCCATTCATCCATAACACTGGAAGTACCTCTGTTTTGCAATGTGGAAGATCTATGTCTGTACAGAGTATTCCTGTTTGGCCTTTCAATAGCCCCCAGAGTATTCATGAATTACATGGGAGTTGTTATATCTTACCTGAAAACCCATAGCCTACCCTTACCTGGATAACTGGTGTCTGGAGGCATACTGCAGGACAGGGACTCTTCTGCAAAGTTTGGGACTCAACATAAATTCAGAAAAGTCTATTTTAGAATTTATGCAACCTCTACATTTTATAGGAGCCATTCTGGACTCAACAATGGCAAAGGTTTTTCTCCCATGTTAGAGAGCTTGTGTCTGTCATAATGCCATTTTTGACATTCTTAAGAGAGCTAACTGCTCTGTCACTGCTTTTAGGATTCAACGCTGTTGGGTCTTCTGATGGTTACATCATCTGTCACTTAACTCTTTCACCTTTGATACGTCCACTTCAGCACTGGTTCGTCCACCACTTTAATTTTTTGAGAGCTGACCAACACATGCAACTTGTCATGCCTCAATGAGTGAGGTGTTTCTACTATGGCTATTGTTCAGCTGCAGTCTTCTCTCAAGAGGGCCATTTGTTCTGCTGTGACCTACAGTAGCAGTGACTACCAATTCCTCATTGACTGGACGGAGAGCCCACTGTGACCAGGAACTTGGAATTTCTCACAGTTTTCAAAACTTTTCAAGATTTTTTGAAAGGCTCCCAGAGAGAGACAATGTCCAGGTGACTTTAGATAACACAATCACAATTTGTTACATCATTCACCAAGGGAGAACACACTCTACTAGAGCTAACCACTCCTCTAGGATTTGTGCATACTTTGCAACATTCACTCTATCACTTTCCATCTAGCAGGATCAGTGTCCTTCCAGACTCTCTTAGCTGCAAAAGTTCTCTTTAAAATTAATGGTCACTATCCAATCAGGACTTTTTTTTTCAGATTATGACCACCTGGGGCACATCTGTTTATAGCAGCCACAAACAGAATGTACAGTCAATCTTGCTCCAGGGCTGGCAGGGGACTGACTTTCTAGGAGATGCTTTCCAGTTTGAATAGACAGATTGTTGATTTTACCTATTTTCCCCCTCCCCTCTTCTTGGGAAGTTAGTTGCTAAACTCGCAAGAGAAAGATTGAAGGGCATCTTGATCACTCCATTTCGGCCCAAATAACACTGGTTTTGGCCTCTTCTCAGGATGTCCTCCAATTGTCTGATTCAACTTCGTGGCCAGAGCTCCTTTCTCACTCCCAACCACCAAGTACTCCAGCTAGTTTTTCTCTTCACCAGCTGACCATATGGAGAATAACCCATTAGATTCTCCTAGGCTCAATGTGGTCTTACAGGCTTCTCACAAGGATTCTCCCAAGAAGTCCTATTACAACAAACAAAGATAATTCTCCCTATTTCCTCTAGGTGATAAACTAGGTCTCTAGCATCTCTGTCTATGGTTCTGCACTTTCTTCTCTGAAGGAGCAGGATTTGGCTTTCTCCTCCATAAAGGTTTATCTATCTGCTATTGTTGCATATCAGTCTGTTGCTCCTTTGTGTGATAATGGGGCTTCCCATTATCTATACTTGGCTAAAAGGGGGCTACTTCCCTCTTCAGGTAAACCAAGGGTTAATGAGGTGTTGGGATTAGATTACATTTTAGTGTGGGTCAGCATCATAGGTCGTAGGGTGAGAATTGCCCAATCAAAAAGGAAAGAGGTGAGCATCTTTGAGATGCTTCCAGGGAGGAGTTATAAAACTCCTTGGGAGGCCATGTGGCCAAGAGACAACAAGGAGAGACAATAAAGGGACCTCCAAGAGATGGGATATGTGCCAGCTGTAGGCTGCAGGCCCCCTGGCCTCACCCCTGGTCTGATCTTCCTCTTAGATCATCTAAGCCTGTGAACCAATGTGAGTAGCTGGAACTAGGTATCTAGTCTCATTAGGGACTGTTTATTATTTTGGAGGTTGGCTGATCTAAAGAATGTATCTGTTTTTTTGTAACTGCTTATAACTTAAATGTGCCTGGGAGGGGGGAAGGCTCTCATGTGTATGATTGCCTTGTTTATTTGCATGCCTTGAATAAATGCTTTCTGTAAAACCTCTGTTTCCTCTCCATCCCCACGCCATACGCTAGATAGAACTTCCTCACCCAGAGGGGGTGGGGGGAAGGGAAGATCCTTAAGCTTAGGGATTGACAGTCTACTGAGCAGAGTCCCACTGTGCTGTTCAGTCAATTCAGAATTCAGTGGGTGGTGGCAGCGACAGGAAGAATTAGTAAACGCTGGATAATTTCCAGATCCTCTCAAGAGTGGAAGTCCGACTTGAAAGGGCTGGAAATAAAATCCAGTATGTCACTTTGTTACAGACCTTTTTAATGGATCCAGTTGTTAATAGGTTCCTTAAAGGACTGGTGCATCTCTGTTGTCAGGATGCCCTCCATTTTATAGTAATGGGATATGTAGTGGATATGTAGGGATATGAAGGTGGAAGAGGCGACAAGGGGATCAAATATTCTAGATCTGATCCTGACCAACAGGGATGACCTTGTTAATGAGGTAGAAGTGGTGGGATCTTTAGGGGGGAGTGACCATGCCCTGTTGGAATTTGGCATTCAGTGGGAAGGAGAAGATAAGTGTAGATAGATGGCCCCTGTGGTTTCTTCCAACTCTACATTTCTATGATTCTATGATTCTATGATTCTATGTAGTCCAGCATAAGTAGGAGCCTACTTGAAACCAAGAAGCCTAGGAACCAGAAACCGTTAGATAAACAATAGCTAAGAATGCACTTTGTCTGGTTCTCACAGCTTCAAGGTCTCTTGGAAAAGGGAGGGGGGAAAGCGGCGATTCTAAAGCCGTGGTTATTGCTTTTGAACTTTAGTCTTCTCACTGAAGTCTTGTACGATGTATTTCACTCCAAATAGTGTTAATTTACTGTACTATTTGCGTGTGTACTGGGACCTGCAGAAAGCATTTGAGGACGACGAAGCAGACAAGCTCCTGCCTCATAGAGACTTTGACTAAAATGGCACCAAAATTCCCAAGCCAAAAATTTACCCATGAACGAACAGGAACTAGAAGCCCTAAAAAAAATTTCTGGACAAGAATTTACAATGCGGCTTTATCAAGCCTTCCTCCACTCCAATGGCTAGCCCAATCTTTTTCCAGCAGAAAAAAGATGGAGGAGATGCCAGACTCATTGTAAATTACAATTTAATAAATCAGACAGTACTTCCTAATGCTTACCTAATCCCACTCACGACTGAAGTGATGGGTTAACTAATTAAAAGTAAATACTTCATCAAGCTAGACCTGAAAGAGGCCTTCTGCCAAATAAGAATGGACCCTGACAGTGAATGGCTCACCACCTTCTCAACTGCTCTGGGGAATTATCAATGGACAGTTCTTCCTTTTGGATTACTAGCTGGCCTCGCTGGTTTCCAGATGTTCCTTAATTGTATCATACAAGAATTCCTGTACAATAGTATTGTTGTTTATCTGGATGACATTTTAATATGTTCACAAACACTGCTGGAACACACCAAAGTTGTTCGCACTGTGTTGCAAAGACTTATAGACAATGACCTTGTTGTGAAACTCTCCAAATGTGAGTTTCACAGTCAAACTTTTGACTATCTAGGATATCAAGTTTATAACAATACTCTAAACATGGACCCCTCCAAGATCAAAACAATTTTGAATTGGCCAGCCCCTAGGACCAGGAAACAACTGCAGCAATTCCTTGGCTTTGCCAAGTTCTACCGCAACTTCATCAAGTGTTCTGCCACAATTACTCTCTTACTGACTGATCTTTTAAAGAAATCTTCTGATTCCAGTGAGAAATGCCCCAGAAAAATCGCTTGGACAAATAAATGCCAAGCCATCTTTGATGCACTCAAGCAAAAATTCACCTCAGAGCTGCTTCTGATGTTCCCTGACACTGAGAAAGAATTTATAATACAAACTGATGCCTCTGACCTCCCATTTTTGTCTCCTTTTACTCCTTTTACTTTCATTAGTGTTACCCTGGCAGATGCAACATGGATTGGAGCCACTGGATACTGTGGATGAAAAAAGAGGACTCAAATAATTATCACTCAGTCAACCTGACGTCAGAGGAGAGCTGGGTCTGTGAAGACATCCTAGACCAGGTGTGTTTACAGGCTTGTGGGGCTGTGCTTGTTTTTGCTGTTTGTTTGCTTGCTATTGTTTGCTTATTATTGTGCTGGCCGTGTGCTCTGCCTGATCACACGGTCTGACTAACAAGAGGGAGGAGTCAGCTAACAGAGAGGAGCCTTATTAGGAGCTGCCAACGGGCCTCTAGCTCATTTCCCAGAGGAGAGAGCAGAGGAGAGCTGGGTCTGTGAAGACATCCTAGACCAGGTGTGTTTACAGGCTTATGGGGCTGTGCTTGTTTTGCTGTTTGTTTGCTTGCTATTGTGCTGGCCGTATGCTCTGCCTGATCACACGGTCTGACTAACAAGAGGGAGGAGTCAGCTAACAGGGAGGAGCCTTATTAGGAGCTCCCAGCGGCGCGCCTTCGGCGCACGCATTTAAAGTCCTTTACTTCAATCCTCCAAGTTTAACCCTTGACAATCAATACAACTGACATAGCTTACAGAGCTGAATTTCAGAAAGAAAGCCCAGTTATTCTTTCTAGACGTCCTGTACTGCTCTCTGTAGTTTCAAGGATGGAAGGTGAGGGAGCTGCTCCAGTCACCTGTAACACTTGTGGGATGTTCCTTTTCTTGCCACAAGATGTTCTCAGGTACACCTGCACCAAGTGCAAGCTGGTCACCTTCTTGGAGGAGAAGGTTTGCCAGCTGGAGGCACGAATTTCTGATCTCCATCTTATTAGGGCAGGGGAGGAGTTTTTGGATACGGCAGAGAAGACCTACTGGAAGACCGAATGCACGGAGGAGCTGCCAGATCAGGAAGTCAGCATACGGTGCCAGGAAATGGAGGCTTGGGCAAATCTCACATGGAGGAGTAAAAGGAACAGGAAGGTAACAGAGACTCTTAACCTACACAATCGCTTCGAAGTACTTGGCCTTACAAACAATGAGGAGCACCAAGTGGAGGGAACAGAATGTCAACAAGAAGGAATCAAACTTCACCAACAGGAACTAGATCAACGCTCCCAGCCTCAACAGAATGCCCAGGCAGTCCTAGTAGAACATGCCTATTGAGGAGCCCAGGGCAAGTCTCAGAGGAGGCAAGTTCTGGTTGTTGGGGACTCTTTGCTCAGAGGAACCGAAACGGCAATTTGCAAACCGGACAAGCTCAATCGAGAGGTCTGCTGTCTTCCTGGGGCCAGGATCAACCACATAACGGAGAGGCTAACCAGGCTGGTAAAACCCACTGACCATAAGCCCCTCATTTTGGTTCATGTTGGAACCTATGACACTGCGAGGAGCAGCTTTTACCTCATCGCAAAGGACTACGAGTTTATGGGGACGAAGCCTAAGGACCTTGGTGCGCAGGTAGTCATTTCGTCTCTCCTCCCTGTTCAAGGATATGGCGCACATAGGGAAAGGGCAATAGCAGAGGTCAACAACTGGCTCCGCACATGGTGCCGCCGGCAACGGTTTGGGTTTTTGGGAACATGGCCTCAATTTCCATGAACATGGGCTTCTGGCGAGGGATGGGCTGTACCTCACAAAACTGGGCAGGAATGCTTTTGCAAACAGTCTTGCAAGGAGGATTAAGAGGTCTTTAAACTAAATTCCCTTGGGGAGGGAGACAATAGTACTCGGAGAGCACAGGGGGAAAAGGCCCAAATGATACTGGACAAGTAGTACAAGCGGCCAATGGCGGGCGGAGTAGAAACAATAGTAAAGGACATGCAGGAAGGGCCCGGGGACTTAAGTGTCTCTACACTAATGCAAGGAGTATGGGAAACAAGCAGGATGAACTCGTACTCCTAGTACAAGAAAATAAATACGATTTGATAGGCATCACTGAGACCTGGTGGGATGAGTCTCATGATTGGAATATAGGAATAGAGGGGTATAGCCTATTTTGTAAAAATAGACCAAACAAGAAAGGAGGAGGAGTAGCCTTGTATGTCAAGGATGTTTTCACCTGTGAAGAGATCCGGGACTTAAACCCAGAAAGCCAGGTCGAGAGCATTTGGGTAAGAATTAAGACAGCGAGAAACAATAGGGATATTCTGGTGGGGGTTTACTACAGACCTCCAACCCAGGCTGAGGACTTGGATGACGCCTTCCTCAACCAAATAACTGCACATTCAAAGAGGAGGGATACAGTAATAATAGGAGATTTCAATTACCCGGATATATGCTGGCAGTCAAACTCTGCCAAGACAGCAAGGTCCAGCAAGTTTCTTGCTTGTCTTGCAGACAACTTCATGGTCCAGAAGGTGGAAGAGGCCACAAGGGGATCAAACATTCTAGATCTGATCCTGACCAGCAGGGATGACCTTGTCAATGAGGTAGAAGTGGTTGGATCTTTAGGGGGAAGTGACCATGCCCTGTTGGAATTTGGCATTCAGTGGGAAAGAGAAAATAAGGGTAGTCAGACGCTCATCTTTGATTTTAAAAAAGCGGACTTCTGTAAACTTAGGGAGCTGCTGGCTGGAATTCCGTGGTCAGGAATAGTGAAAGGGAAAGGAGTTCAGGAGGGATGGGAGTTCCTTAAAAAGGAGATACTGAAGGCACAGTCTAAAACTGTGCCAATAAGGAGGAAAAATGGAAGGCATCTGAAGAAACCAGAATGGTTGACTGAAGAACTCTCAGCTGAGCTAAGTGTTAAGAGAAGCATGTATAGGAAATGGAAGAAGGGGGAAACCACCAAAGAAGAATTTAAGCAAATAGCTAGGAGATATAGGGAGGAAGTCAGAAAGGCTAAAGTACAGAACAAACTTAGACTGGCCAGAGACATTAAAAACAATAAAAAGGGCTTTTTAAATATGTCCGCAGCAAAAGGAAAAAGAAGGAGACAGTAGGGTCGCTGCACAGAAAAGATGGTGCATTACTCACAGGGGGAAGAGAAAAGGCAGAACTACTTAACACCTTCTTTGCCTCAGTTTTTTCCCAGAAGGTGGTTGGGGAGCAGGGGAGGAAGCAAGGGAAATGAGGCACATAATAGATAGGGAGGTGGTACAGGAATACCTGGCCACACTGGATGAATTCAAGTCTCCAGGGCCAGATGAATTGCATCCTAGGATATTAAAAGAGCTAGCAGAGGTCATTTCAGAACCGCTTGCTATAATCTTTGAGAAATCTTGGAGGACAGGAGAAGTTCCAGCAGACTGGAAGAGAGCAAATGTTGTCCCCATCTTCAAGAAGGGAAAAAAAGAGGACCCAAATAATTATCGCCCAGTCAGCCTGACCTCAGTACCCGGAAAGATCCTGGAGCAGATCATTAAGCAGTCAGTTTCTAATCACTTAGAAAGCAACACGGTAATCACAAGAAGTCAACATGGATTTCTCAAAAATAAGTCATGCCAGACTAATCTTATCTCTTTTTATGATAGAGTTACTAGCTTGATAGATGAAGGGAATGCTGTGGATGTAGCATATCTCGATTTCAGTAAGGCCTTTGACAAAGTTCCCCATGACATTCTTGCAATGAAGCTGGTAAAATATGGGCTGGACAGGGCTACTGTTAGTTGGATTTGTAACTGGTTGACCGACCGAACCCAAAGGGTGATCACGAATGGCTGCTTTTCATCCTGGAGAGAAGTGACTAGTGGGGTGCCACAGGGTTCTGTCCTGGGCCTAGTGCTGTTCAATATTTTTATCAATGACTTGGATGAAGGAATAGAGGGCATGGTCATCAAATTTGCAGATGACACCAAATTGTGAAGGGTTGCTAATATGCCAGAGGACAGGATCAAAATTCAAAATGACCTGGATAGATTGTAGAGCTGGGCCAAGGCGAACAAAATGAAATTCAACAGAGAGAAGTGTAAGGTCCTACACTTAGGTAGAAAAAATGGAATCCACAAATATAGAATGGGGGACACGTGGCTGGAGAGCAGTACATGTGAAAGGGATCTAGGTGTCTTCATAGACCACAAGCTGAACATGAGTCAGCAGTGTGATGCGGCAGCCAAGAAAGCCAGTGCAATTCTTGGCTGCATCAATAGGAATATGGTGTCTAGATCGAGGGAGGTGCTGGTACCACTCTACTCTGCTTTGCTTAGACCCCATCTTGAATACTGTGTCCAGTTCTGGGCACCCCAATTCAAGAGGGATATTGACAAGCTAGAGCAAGTTCAGAAGAGGGCGATGAAAATGGTGAGAGGCCTGGAAGCCATGCCCTATGGGGATAGACCTAGAGAGCTGGGTATGTTTAGTCTGCAGAAGAGAAGGTTAAGAGGGGACATGATAGCCGTGTTTAAATATCTGAAGGGATGCCATGTAGATGAAGGAGGGGGCTTGTTTTCTGCTGCTCCAGAGACCAGGACAAGGAGCAATGGATTCAAGCTGCAAGAAAGGAGATTCCACCTGAACCTCAGGAAGAACTTGCTGACAGTCAGGGCTGTCTGGCAGTGGAATCTGCTGCCTCAGAGTGTGGTGGAGTCTCCTTCCTTGGAGGTTTTTAAGCAGAGGCTTGATGGTCATTTGTCGGGAGTGCTTTGAGGGTGTTCCTGCATGGCAGGGGGTTGGACTCGATGGCCCCTGTGGTCTCTTCCAACTCTACATTTCTATGATTCTATGATTCTATTATTCAATACCTTGAAAGATCTTTGAGCTCAGTTTGTAATTACTTAGAAAGCAATGCCGTAATCATTAAAAGTCAACATGGATTTCTCAGAAATAAGTCATGCCATGTGAAAGGGATCTAGGAGTCTTGGTAGATCAGAAACTGAACATGAATCAACAGCAGCCAAGAAAGCCAATCTGATTCTTAGTTGCATGAATAGGGCTATGGTGTCTAGATCAAGGAGGGTAATAGTACTACTCTATTTTGCCTTGGTCAGACCTCATCTGCAATCCTGCAATTCTGGGCACCTCAATTCAAGAAGGATATCGACAAACTTGAGCGTGTCCAGGGGAGGGCAACCAAAATGGTGAAGAGTCTGGAAGATATGAAGCCCTATGAGGAACAGCTTAGGGAGCTGGGTATGTTTAGCCTGCAGAAGAGAAGGTTAAGAGGGGACATGATAGCCATGTTTAAATATTTGAAGGGATGTCATGTTGAAGAGGGAGTGAGCTTGTTTTCTGCTGCTCCAGGGACTAGGACACGGAGCAATGGATTCAGGTTGCAGAAAAGGAGATTCCACCTGAACCTCAGGAAGAACTTCCTGATGGTCAGAAATGTCCGGCAGTGGAATATGCTGCCTTGGAGTGTGGTTGAGTCTCCTCCTTTCGAGGTTTTTAAGCAGAGGCTGGATGGCCATCTGTCAAAGTGCTTTCATGTGTGATCCTGCATCGCAAAATGGGGTTGGACTGGATGGCCCCTGTGGTCTCTTCCAACTCTACGATTCTATGAATTCTTATTGACTTTGAAAGTTATAGTTATCACCTTTGTTTGAGAGAACTAAGTGCTCTTCAGTGTGACAGACCATTCCTCCATAATGAGTTGATATTGCAACCAGATGTTACTTTTTTATTTAAGATGATTTGCCAATTCCATCTGTGTCAAGATATTATATTGCCTGTTTTTTTACCTTGAAACATCTACTCCTTTGGAATCGTCAGTACACTTTCTTGATGTTGGACAAGCACTTCCTTTCTGCATTCAATGCACTGCAACTTTTTACCACTCTTCTAACCTTAAATTATAGTCTGTTATGGCAGCAACACAAGGGACGCAAACAACAGAAGGTATCAGCCTAGTATCTTTCCAAGTGCCAAGATCATTTGGATCTCCCACAAACTTGTACACAAGTCACATGTGTTCAAATGAGATGCACACATCTCTTTGAATGCATTCTACAAGGACTATTTCTGCTGCATTGCTCCAGCGTATCTCACTTCAAGAATTTTGTAAAGCAGCTATTTGGTTTCAGCCCTGTATTTTTATTTGTCATTACAGAGTGGATTGCAGAGCTAGATGAGATGCTTGATTTGGTTGAGCTCTCTGGTCCTCTATATTCTAGAAACTGGCCTGCTATCCTTTGGGTAAACTTTTTAATCACCCATTTTGTGAGGCATAAAGACCACAATGAAGAAGAACATATTGCTTACCTGTAAGTGCGGTTCTTTGACTGGTTGTCTATTCCCTCACACAACCCTGCCCTGCCTTCCCTTTTTCAGGTCCTTGTTGCTTGGCACACTTTGCAACTGAGGAGGTGGTAGCTTGACAGGCTGGACCATTCTTGGTATGTGGGAGGAGGTGGTTTCCTGCCAAGCTACTCCGCTCTTGAACATTCTGAGAAGTGCTTTGCACAGACATGCACTCGTTGTGTGGGTTTACAGATGACTGGTCAAAGAACCACAGTTACAGCTAAGCAGCCTGTTCTTCCTTCCTGTTCCTTTTGAAACAGGACATTATCTGCAAGGCGTGCCAGGAATTTTCTAAGAGCCTGTGTTTAGCAAAGTTAGTCTCCTAGCTGATATCAGGATCATTGAAGTCCCCCATAAATAGTAGTTCTTGCTTCTTGGATATTTCTGAGAATTGTTTCAGAAAAACATCATTCACTGCCTTGTCTCAGTTTGGTGGCCTTCGGTGAACTCCTACCATAATGTTTTGTATTTTTTTTTTCATTTATTTTTACCCAAATGCACTCCATGGATCCTGTTTGGTCACTCATGTGGATTTTTGTACAAGTAAATTTGTCTTTGACATATAATGTTATTTCCCCTCCTTTTCTTCTCCATCTATCATTTGTGGACAGATTATATATTTCAATTGTTATATTCCAATTATGGGTGTCATCTCATCAAGTCTCTGTTATACATTTAAAGTCATATATTTACCTTCCTGCACTAGGACCTCAAGCTCATCTTGTTTGTTTCCGAAACTCTGTATGATGAGACCTAATCTCATCATCCACATTATTAGAGGTACTTTCACTTACCCATCCTCTAATGTAATATATCCCATCCTCTGTCAACAGTGCCCTTCAGCACTCTGCTTTAGGAACTCTAATAATGTGGATGATGAGGTTAGGTCCTGTGACAACATTTCCTTAGATAGACATTTGGGATTTCGGTTTGTGGCAAGGCCTTGTACCCATTTCCCTATCCATGCTGTGTGCCCTCCTGTAGGTAAATAATTGTTTGAGATTAGGAGGCTGTTCGTAAGCAAATAAATGTCTGTCCTTGAGAGGGCAGCATTATTGTCCAGAATACGTTGTTAATTGATTATATGTCTGACTGGTCTCAGTTATATGTAACCATTTGACATTTTGTGTCTTTATTCTGTTCTGTTAATTGCAAGTTGTACCACAATAAGAATGTCATTAGAATTCAAAAGGTAAGCCATCTATTGCACAGAAAGTGAATATATAACTTTCCCATTATTGATGAGCTTTCCCATTGTTAATAAGAGAAGTTTCTCATTAGGGACAAGTTTTCCATTATTGATAAGAGAAAGTTAAAACCTCAGAGGCTTGACCTTTCTTATAGATTGGCAAAACAGAGATTATGCCAGAATTATTAATCTAGAATTATTAATCTTGAACAGCTTGCAATGGTACTCACCAATGTCAATAAGTTTTAATAAATATAGCAAAAATATAGCTGGTATCCAGAGTCTTTTCACTTTTAACCTATAGAAATAAGTCAGAAACTTCTTTCACATATATTGGATTCCATGCAGATACAACAGAGAGTGTGGCATCATGAGAATTATCAAATTTGGTTCAGCATTATTAGCATTTGTAACGATGGATCTAAGATGATGCTCCCAAACCTGAGCTGGGGCTTGAGACATAGAGTGTAAAGCTCCTGAGACAAGCTGCCAAAAAGTTTTTGTATCATGATTGAAAGAAGCATGAAGCCACAGCAACCAATAATTACCATATCTGCTGGCGTATAAGGTGCACCCATATATAAGAAGCACCCTGTATATACATTGGCTAATACTGTTTGCTGGTGTGTAAGACACAGTGGCATATAGGGGAAAAGGTGAGTCTTATACACCAGCAAATACAGTAAATTCACAGCTGCTTTTTACAAGTCAGAAGGTTATTATACTCCTTTTTGAATTTAAAATAAGTAAAAGGAAGAAGGCTTGGTTTGGTTTCCATTTTCTCCTATAAAATATAGGAGTCTCCTAAGGCTTTTTTTCCTCAGATGGCACTCCTTGTCAAACCAAATGGTACCTTTAAGATTGGTAGAGTCTGCACTGCAGTGATACCAATTATCTTCCTGAAGAAGATGAATCAGGTTTTCATGTGCCTCAGTAGTAGTTACAGCAGATTGCTTAGATATTATTACAGATCTTTAAAATTTGCTCGATCAGAATTCAAGTTCACCTCAGTAGGATTGCCTAGACAATTTAGGTCTCATCTTTTGTTGCCCATCAGTAGTATAACGGGTATATTTCTTGTCAAACTAAAAGTGCCCCACCCCATTTTCTCCTCTTAGTCCCACCTCCTTGTTTTTGGGGTGCCCTTCCATTTTGGCGGTATGCTTTTAGTTTTGTCTCCCTGATTTTGGGGTACCCTCATTTTTGGGATACACTTTTAACCCGGTCTCTCTGATTCTGAGGTGCCTCCTATTTTGAGGATATACTTTTAATGTGGTCTCTTTGATTTTGGGGTACCCTTTTTGGAGTACATTTTCAGTCTGTCTCTGTCTGATTTTGGGGTCCCCCTAGGAAAAATTTGGATGGCCATTTGGGGCCTTCACTCCTGGTCCCCCATAGATTCCAAAGTTTCTGGGAATTCCGTAAGGACCCTTATGAAGCAAGGGTTCCTCTTAGTGCCACCCTCCTGAACCTCAAATCCTCCCAAAGGACTGTAGATGTTATTTAAAAAACAGGTCAAAGCTGAAAACTAGAGAAACAGCCTATCATGCATTCTAGACATAAAAAAGTTTAAATGATCCAATAGGGGAAACAAAATTAAAAGGTGGAAGAGAGTTATAGGCCTATAAGCAGCTCCAAATTATAATAATTAGTTTTCTGCTCAAATAAACCAGTAAGGGGACACTTTGAAGGACCGGGGACCAAGGAGGGATTTCAGGAATGTTTAAAGATCTTTTTCAGACTTTCTAGAATCAGAAAATGCAGAAAACATTCTTCTAACAGGTGAGTGCTGTTTTGTTTGTGAGCTCAACAGAAAGGGGCTAGGATTAGCAGTTAACAAAGGTTAACAGGAAAATAAGAAGGAAGAAAGGAAATATGATGAACTATGCATGAAGATAGTTGCTTTTTTATAGTATGGTGTGTGCTTGTGTATAGCTTTCAAAACCATGTGTACCAGCTGTCTTATTGTCCCGCACTATTAGATGTGAGTGGAGGTTTGCAGTTTCCTACTACTCTTATATAGTTGGTTCAGCATCTGATCTTTCTCCAGAAGCTACTAATAATATAATTTAATAAATGTCTTGGGCTTTTTAGCCACTTAATCTCTCCTAGTAACTCTTTCCTCTCCACCTTCTGCATAAGCTCTGCATAAGCTATTCCTCAGACTTTGGAAGAGGAAAAGAACAAGGAGACCTTCTGCTAAGTATTAAGTATCAGCTTAAACAGAGATATATGCTCAATTGTCTTCAGGAGTACACGTAAGGCTTGCCATATACCATATATCTGACCTCATCAGTGATCTGTCCCATCCATATCTCCCTGATAAACCTAAATATATACCCCTAATTATAATTAACTCTATAACATACAGTTCACACATACTTACAAAGATGTGTATGTAAACTATACACCCTTTGAAGAAAGATGGTTCCCATTCTTGAAGTATATAGATTCCAATAAATTAATACAAGTTCCACCATTACAGGGCCAAATTCTCAGAAATGATATTTTGTCTGGATGAATATGAATGGATATGTCTTATTAAAATTATGTTGTTATTAAGATTGTTATGCCATGTGTTCAAGCAATCAGGATATAATAGCAATAGCATATAGCAATAGCATTTATTTCTATACCGCTTATCAACTGAGTGTTATCTAAGCGGTTTACAATGTATTTTTAGCTAATTGCCCCCAACAAGCTGGGTACTCATTTTACCGACCTGTGGAAGGATGGAAGGCTGAGTCAACCTTGGAGCCCGGCAGGATCGGTTGCTGTATTATAGTCATTTGTATTTTATTAGATTTTATTAGATTTGCAATTTTATTGCCAAATAAAATTTATAAAGAAACAACAACATGTGTATGTAAGAGCATGTACGCAGACAAGGCAATCATGGAACAGATGCTTAAAGTGGGATCTAAACTTTTTTCAAGTAGTCACAGTTTTCAGACGATGACCTCTTCCTCCTCTCCTTTCTTCCTCACCCATTTTCCACAGATACATTCTTCAACCCCTGCAGCTATATACCCCAACATGAAAAACAATGTTAACTGTTTAGGACTCTACTTGCCACTTGTTTTCACCCTATTTACAATATTATTAGAGTATTTAGTTACTTTTGAAATATATGTGCACGGATTTTCCTTCCACAGCCATACAATCCCATGCCCAAACATTTGTGCCACATGGCTTCATCAAACATGCCTCTGCTCCCAATCGCACACTCCAGATCTTCAAAGCACTGGCCCATGTTTTTCTCCTGTTACTGTAAAAGTTGTTTAGTTGTTTTGGAACTTTTAAAGCCCTAGATGTTTCTCTTTCGATGTAATTCTACCATCCCACTGCTCTTCCTTTATTGCCATCCACTGAACTTGTAAGTTTTGCTAACATGCTTCTGGATTTTTTTAAGTGCTTCTGCTGCTCTTTTCATATAAAATGTCCCCTCAAGCCTTCTACATGTTGAAGGCCCAAATACCAAAGAATTTTGAGTTATACTTACTAGGAATTTGGGCAGATGATATAACTATTGGTAAGAAATAACGCAAGTTGGTGCAACGTATAGTATTGATGGTGAGACTAGCGTATTCAAAATACTGGGCGGGAAATGGAAATCTGACAGTAGATAAATTGTTTGATAGACTGATGGGAATAGCTGAAATGGATAGTCTTACACACAGGTTAAAGGGATGAACAAAAAAATGAGTTTTCTTCTTAATGAAAGTCTTTGATTATTAGAAGAAAAATGAGGGTGAATTGATGACAATATCTTTCTGAACTTGCATGTTTCTTTTTTAAAGCTCTGAATCTTTCTTTTGCTATTACATGAGAAGCATTATATGAAAACAGAAGAATGGTAATTCTAGTTTTGTTGCTATTTTAGATTATTAATACTCATAATGTGGGTTATACTAATAATCAAGATTTACTAATGAGTTATAAAAATTAATTATTACTGCTTTTTGATACTTATGATTTAAATGTGATGAAATTAATATTTAAGTTATGGTGGCATATTAATGCTTAGTTATTCAACTCATAATAATAGAGCTATGGTAATTATGTATGATTTTTATTAATCCTGTTCTTTTTTATTAGTTAGGTAAGTTTATTTGCTGAGTATTAGTACAAGATAATAAGGATTATTAGTGACAATGTTAACCTAGATTATGAGTAATGATCTAATAGTTAAGTATTTGCTAACAGTTGTATCCAAGAAGGGTGTGGTTTGTTGCTTTGTTGTTGTTTATTGTTAATGGTAGTTTTGAAAGATTTCTGTTAGGTATTTTTTGCTTTGTTATTTGCCTTTGTAGTTTTGTATATTGTTTTATTAGTTTGGTTGTTGCTTTGTTTCTTTTTTTCTTTTTTATTCAATTAAAAACCAGCCTTTTTATATGTTAGCTCTAGTTTACATCTGGGACAGGGACATGTAACAAGGAAATAATTTGAGTATCTTAACATTATGAAGCAAGTCAGATGTAAAAGTAGACTTAACTATATCCATGAAAGTGCAGTAAAAGAATGGATACTCTCATCATTTTGTGTCCACTATGACCATTTTTATTACACAGGGAGGAAGAATATTATTTATTTTTTCAATATCATACTGTAAATAGATGCAGACAAGTCATAAATAAAAAATAAGTAAGGCTTTACCTCCACATGTGATGCTCTTATTTAAATAGAGTGACTCTCTCATCCACTAAAACTTGAGAAAGTATAATGATGTGAAATTGTTACAGGAGGCGCATGTGGTGAAAGGATGATAGTTAATTTGTGGATAAGTAAGAGTATACTGATTAATTGTTTAAGATTAAGTTCTCTATTATTTTTTAATAAATTCCTTAGTATTATGAAATAAAATGACTTTAAAAGAAAACCAGCCTTCGTGGGAACCACAGTTGTAAGGCCTGGCTTTGGGGATCCCTGATATCATTATGATTTGGATGGGCATCACACCTAATTGGCATCATATGTAATTGGCAACACAGTTTAACTGGCACTAATATCAAACTGAAGCCTGAGAGATGACGGAGAGGTCAAACCGAGCGAGGGAAGGAATTTGACTATAAACGTGAGAAGGATAGGTCAACTCCAAACTTCCTCCAGGTGATGAGACTGGGCCGTTTGTCAGGCAAATGCACACCATTGCTGTGGATAATAGGCTTAAGCAGAAGCTGGAATTTCCCAGGGAGCCCAACTGTGAGGAGCCCACCAGGACACTGATGGACAGATACCCGTCCCCTGTGCACCTGGACTCCTTCCTCTGTCTCACAGAACCCACAATAGACAGCTACTACAACACCCATCATGTCTTTGTCAATCAAGCACTACGCCCATTGCCCACCACAGGTTCCCTTTGTCTTGCATCTGGCTCCTCCACTGCCACAGACTATTTCCAGGGTACAAATACCCCTCATTCCAGGATGCCCAGGGCAATCTCTTGCCTTTCTGAGTGTCACTCTGTCCGTCTGGCTCCCGAACTGAGAACTGCCCTTGGGTCCAGTACCTGAGTCCTTTCATCCCACTTCTCTGCTTCTCGTCGGATCTGGTAAATATTGCCCGCACCCCTCACAGTCTCTAACTGCCTTCCTCCCTTTTTGCCTTCAGTTAGCTCTTGTGTGAATGTGTGATTGTGTGTATCTTGTCTGCATGCACGAGTGAATTCCCCCCCCAATAAAAACATATGTTTAGCTTACTTTTTAATCTCTGGCTGGTCCTTTTTCTGCCTGAGCCTGTAGACATTAGTAGAAAGGTCTCACTAAGTTACCCCCCTCTTGGAAGCCTCCTCTTTGAGCTAATTCATTCCCCACTTTTACATAGAGGTACTGGCATCACGAGGTGACCCTTGTGGGTGAGGCACTGTAATCCAAATCTCATCCAGTGTCTAAGCAGTACCTTACATTATCCTTTCTGTACCAGCAACTGTTGTGTAAGGGGTAAGAAGCTATGATCAAAGCTGAAAAGGCTAACATTTATTTGGACTCTTATCACAAGTAATCAGTGATATATATTGAAGAAATAAACATTTTGCAGCATTATGGATAAATTGAAGGGATGTCAAAGCAGCACATTTTAAAAAATGGCTCTGTAACCTAACCTCCCCCTCCCCCCAAAGCTTTTTGACAGCAACTCTGTTTTGAGCCACTGTCTCATTTAAGGTGCAAATGATGTTGCATTGTTTCTCAAAGACTCCCACTGTAACCAAACATTTAGCATCAAATGTGATTCCATATTTATCCTTAAACTGATATACATGCGAGCAACTGTCTTCTCAGCATTAAAGATTTCTATGTAAAATCACAGCTTATGGATCAAGAATGGAGATATGTGCTGCGTTATTAGGGAAAGGCTATGTTTCCCCCTTACCTGCTGCTCTGAGAACACTACCTCATGGGAAACAACAGTGTTGCAGATTTTTTTCTTTCAGTTTCTACTCATTCAAGAAAGTAGTTGCAATATCTTACTGCATCTATATGTTTTCTGATTTTCCTGCTTTCTTTTACTCACTTGTGACAAAAGAACAGGTTATGAGAGGAAATGATCAAGCATCAGACAAGAGATTGTGGAGCGAAAGAAGGGAGAACAACTGAAAATTAATGGATGAATGCTGGACTATGTTTAAATTGTATCTTTTTGATGCTCAGTCTCTCACTGACACACACACACATATACACACAGTTTTTAATTCAAAAGTATTTTAATATCATAGCTTGTTCAGCATGATTTTAATCTTGCTATAAATGGTCTTGAACTTCAGTTTGGGGAGGCAGGAGGGATATTAAGACCAATACATAAATATGTAATTCAGCAGTGTTTTGATGATTTTGTGCTGCTAGGCTTTTATAAATTGATTTAGTTTGGGATCTCAATGCTGTGCAGGTCTGTTATAAGTCTGGCATAGTTTTTAAATGTATTTTATTGTACTTGATATTTTTAATGTTATAAATGGTTTAAATGTTTTTAAATTTTATATTTGTACTTCATGGATGTTTTAATCTGTACTATTTTAATGTTAGCCACTGTGAGTCCCACTGTTAGGAGAAAGGTGGGATATAAATAAATAAATGATAAAGATGATGATGATGATGGATTGATTTTGAAATATCTCAAAAGGTACAATTTTTACACAAATGCAGCTTTCAGGTGGCATTTTCAAATCATGTACTACAGGGAGAAAAGGTTTTATCTTTACACACACATGCGCACAGACACACACACAGTTTTCACTCAGTCTCCACATCCAAACACCCAATGCCTCAGATTTCATGTAACATGCTAATGAACCACTACCTTCCTACACTTTCCCTTCCCAGCTTCCAACCTGAAAAGTTTTCAAGTACTAATATACCTGAATATTTATACGTGGCAGTTGGGCCAAACAGAAACCTGTCTACTTCTGTTTTCGGATTGTCCTTACCTTCAGATGGTATCCTTCTTTATTGTATGGCCTCTGCAGTGGTCTTCAAGTGCTGTAGTCTGTGTGGTGGTAAGATCCGCAACAAAGATGGCATTCCAAGTTACCTTTTCTGCCTCGGAGAAGGACATAACGTAGGATCTTGCACTCACTGTCAGCTCTTACACCACAGATAAGGAGCAATAGAGCTGTATAACTCAAGGGTCTCCAAAGGAAGAAAGTCCATGCTTCAGACATGGAGGTGCAGAATAGGCCTTTGTATATGGTCTCTGTTACCATGGCGGAGTCTTTTTCTCATCCATGACTTGATCATGCTCTTCAGTACTGTCAGCTCAGAAATCTCTGCTGTTGGCATCAAGAGAGTCCCATAGTGTAACTGTGATTTAAGCATAAACTTTGATGGTACTAGATATCCCTTTGTGATATCAAATAATTTGACCTTTCCATGGCACCCTGGCGTATGCATTTGTAGAAATGGTCTCCAGGACACAAGACAGGGCTGCAGCCGTTTTATGACAGGATTTCAGGCAGGCACTTAAAAGCCTTGATTGCTGTCCTGAGGATCTACTTCCTTCACCTCACAAGGTGAAGATTTGCATCCATGAATAACAAGACCATAAATAAAGTGCCCATCGATTGATCTACGGATGTTGATCCACTTCTAAGCCTTTTGGTGCATTTCAAAGCTAACTTTGTTCTTAAAGTTTATGACATAAACCTCAGGCACAATTTCTGTTATAAAAACCCCTAATTCTGATAGTTGAGAGAGCCGCATTTTGAATTTCATCCCGCCTTGCTGACATTCTGTATAGCGAGCTCCCAAGGAATCTACTAAGCCTCATTTCCTTCAGCTGTCCAGGACTACGTGATCAGGTGTCGTATAATTCATTCCTAAAATTCATTTCCCTCTCCTACCTGCTATTTAGTTAGTGGTGTGTTTGGTTGTCTTATATGTTGCTTTTCAATAAAAACATTAACTGGTTTATTTTGTAAATTGCATGGCTCATTGACCTGACTCTGTAAACTCAGGGCTAAAAAGATCCCCGCTAAGGTTGCCCTGCCTCTCCTAGCCAGCAGTGTGTCCAGTTAATTTCCCATCTGTGTTAATATTTGGATATTTGGGTGTCCTTTCCAGCACCCCTAAAATACAGGGTAACAGATTGGTGGAGAATGCGTGCAGCCCCAGTACCCCTCTTTTGAGAAGCATTGTGAACCTCCT
This sequence comes from Ctenosaura bakeri, assembly GCA_948474755.1. Taxonomy (NCBI): domain Eukaryota; kingdom Metazoa; phylum Chordata; class Lepidosauria; order Squamata; family Iguanidae; genus Ctenosaura; species Ctenosaura bakeri. The sequence continues at coordinate 53,567 of CAOLHI010005503.1, forward strand.
CAAATTAGGTGGTGCTGACTTAGGGAACGGTCAGTGAGCAATGGTAGAGCACAGCTAGGCAGGAACGTTGTGTGTGTGTGTTCTCTGTGTGCTTAGCATTCTTTGGGCCTAACCCCTCCCCTCCTTTCTCTTGTCCTGGGAATCACCTCCCCATCTTGGGTCTATCGTGGGCTGGGCTCTTGGCGTTAGTGGATAGCGTTAAGGAACAGACTACACACATTCAACATTTTAGCAACCAGCAAGGCACACGCAAAGCACTTTAGAGGAAGCAGAACTCCCTTCTGCTCTTTCTGTCTTCCCCCTCTGCCTCCTTCTTTGAGATTTGGCTTGAGTTTTTTTTTTTTTTTTTTGTTAAAGAGGCGCAGGTTCATCCTGGCTTCTTAAAATTTGGCTAGCCGACTAGGTTTGGGTGGTGAATCTCAAACTAGTCTTAGGGTTCAGAGGTTTTATCCCGAGGTAGAGGAGGCGCCCCTCACCCAGAAAACCAGTTAGGAACGGTTTGGCTTTTGAATCCTTCATCCTTTTTCCCAGCTGCTCGGCAAAGCAGCTTAGTAAGTTCCATCGGGTTCGTCACCCCCCTTTCAGGCAGGCGAGTACTCCTGAAGGTGTCTCCTGGGTCTTAGTGACCTTCCCATCCCATTCGCCAACCGTTTCCTTGTCCTCTTGTATGAGAGAGACTTTGTTTGGGCAGGCTGGAGAATTGGTTCCCCTCCCTCTCTCCTTCTGAAGTTCCAGTGAGTTCGTTTTCCAAATTCCCCCCAGGGACCTAGGTGGTCCTCCCCATCCCTCCAGATTCCTGGTCCCTTGTTGTTGAGCTTGTGAGCTTTAGTTGTGGTTTGTGGATTTGTGAATTTAGAAGTGTTGAGATGGCTAAAGGGAGCCCTGTTACTGTAAAGGATCTCATGTGTGAGGAAGAGATCCGAGGAAAGCTAGAAAGATGGGGAGGTTGAAGCAAGGCAAGTGCCCCTGGAAAGACTCAGTTTTCCAGACGGCAAATCCCTTTGAAGCAGTTCGTGAGCGCATGCCTGGGAAGGAAGTCCAGAAACCCATTTGGGCCAGCAAAGGATGCGTTGGCAGCTTGGGGTTTATGGCTTGTGGCCAGAGATGCTAGTAATGCCCTAGTGGAGACCCGAGGGAAGATAGCAGAACAAGAAAGAGATTGCCCTGGCTTTTAAAGTCGAGATTGAGGCATTGAGAGCAGACAAGGTAACTTTTGCGTCTGTTGCACAAGCCTCAGCCCAGAAATTGAGTGATCTAACATTGGTAGCTCAGACATGGGAAGAGAAAGCACATGCCTTAGAGGCTGAGCTGGATCATGCCCGTGTTGCTACAAAATTCATGATTGGGCAAGTTAAGGAACAAAAGGATGCAGTCAGCCACTCTGCATGTCTGAAGCAAATTGCTACACTGGAGAGTCAGCTCCAAACTAAGAAGGCTTTAATATCAGCAGTGTGCCCGCAAGTTGCTCTCATCATTTGTGCAGGAAAATAATGATGAGCCCTTGCTGGAGGAAGCTTTGGCCCTCCTCCTGTTAACCCGGACTGGGGTGGCTCTAACGTCCCAGTCCGTCCGGCAGAGACGAGGTCTATGACCCGCAGGACCATCCCCACTGGAGAAGGCAGTTCCAGACAGGCAGAAGAACAGGAGACACAGATCACTGAAACTAGGGTCCCCTGGCGTGCCACTGAGGCAAAAGCCATTGCAGACCAACTAGGTCCCCTAAACAAGTCCACTGGGATCATGTGGCTGAATGCAGTCATTCATTCACACCCCACCGCTAACGGTCAGGACTTAACTCAGTTAGCTCGCCTTTGTATGTCTCCCTCGGAACTTCCTAGTCTCTGAGTCAGCTGTGGCAGCCGTAGCCTAGTTAGGCTTGAGGCGCATGACTGGATGAGAGAGATAGTAAAGATCCTTTGGTGAGGAAACAGAGTGCTGGGTACTTAATGTCATGAGTAAGAGGACCTCTGAGAAAACCCTGAGGCTTACGTGACACGGAAGCAGCTACTGGCTACTCTTGGGAGAGAGGTTCCCTCTCTACCGCCCATGGGCACAACTTTGACACTGAGGAATTGAAAAACTCTCCTTTATGGAGGCTTAAACCATGAAACAAAAATGGCCCTAGGTTTGGTGGATCCAGCCACAACTTCTTGGGCACGGGAACAACCTCCGCAGTTGCTGACTTGCTGAGAGAGGCTGGCTCTCTTAGGCCTCCCACTAGTTCCCAGAAGCGAGATACAGGGAACTTGGAACCCATGGCTGAGGTCACTTACTCCACTATGGGCCCCATTCCCAACACCGGACTCTGCTCCGAATTCTGTTCCTAGAGGGAATTGGAACTCACGCCAAAATCCCAGACAAGACAGGCAGTGGTCAGACAAAGATTCCCGTAGCCAGCCTGGCAAGGCAGAGAGTCCACCACAGCAGCCCACTGCTCCCGACCAGCCCTTTGAATTCAGCGCTCCCCAAGTAAGGTCTGGAGGACATGGTCCCACAGCCCAGTCAAGATCCAGTCAAAATTTGGGGCATGCTTTGCAGACTTGGATTGGACATGAGCCAATTTGACAAACGGCCCACCTCAGAGCTTATAGCAGCGCTTGACAAACAGCTTGCAGCAAGCAGTAAACAGCCAGTTCAGGCCATCAAAAACAGCCCACCATCGGTTGGACACTACCCTACTTTGGATTTAGATTTGACTAGGGATGCCCTAGGTCCCAGGATCTTCCCACGAGTGGCAGCTCAGCTAAAGCCCAGCAGATGGGGTAGATCTACAGTGCAGGCAGGCACTGGGACCCCAGAGGGAAAAGAATCCTGCCGCTTCTTTTGGAAACTCAGGAGCAGCACCAAAAGTGCTGCCCACTACTCGGACGACGAGACAGGGTGAGTCTGCCCGAGACACGATCCGTTTGCCTGGATATGGTGGGGGGGGGACCCCCAACTTAAGTCCTTTAGAGGACACAAACGCTCAGGGTGCACAAAAAGAAACACATTGGAGTCCCTTCTAACTTGGCCCCGAGTGCGAGTTCAGCCACTTTTGAGACAGCTGTGGTTTCAGAGCACCAAGAAGGATTGCACCAAGCTAGAATTCAGGAGGAAGCCCCTTGCCAGCCTAATGAGAGACAGGACATTGCCAGTGGGTGCAAGGATCAGGAAAGGAAGAAGCAGATCACTAAACAGAAGCCAGCCCAAACCTTCCCCTGCTCTCCATTGTTCCCTCTCTGAGCCCCTCATTAGAGATTTGCAGTTTTCCCCAAGGCTTTCTTGAGCCTTGATGGAGAGGATCTGCCCTCTCTTGTGCCTCGTTTCAGGGGAATTCCTGGTGGGATTGCAGAGTTAAACAGCAAGAAGCTCATGCTCAACCAGAGCTCAAGTTAGCAATGACACTTGCCTTGGTGCCCCCGGATTTGACACCACAAGCTCCCCTTTGCTGAAGTCCAGCCAGGGAGGCAGACTTGGCTGCCCTCCCCACAGCAAAACTGCTCTGGTGTCAGTTTGCTTTCACAGTCAGAGGCACCCAATGCTTTGTTACTATGGTAATTTTGAAGAGAGGCATGACTGCTCGGCTTCATTTTAATCACTGTCCTGCCTAAAATGACAGAGATTCAGAATTTACTCAATAGAGTTTCCAGCAAGGAGCGGGTGCTGCTGCTCTTGCAAATAATTTTGGGAATCCACAGGCAGACCCAATTGAAGCAACGATTCAATGTGAGTGCTCTTTCATCAGCTCAGCCTAGGAAGGAATGGTCCCTGCTTCCCTTCATGGAATGGCAACCCCCCTGAAGAGGTAGTTGTTTAAGCCCCGATCTAGTCTCTGTCTTTTGTTATGAAACCCTCGCATTTATATATTAATCAACTGTATTGGTAATAATTGGTGTCAGTCTTTTCTCTCAAAAGCCATAGATCATTCGTTCCCATAGATTGAGACTGCCCCCTGACGCATCCCCCTTTGCAGACATCGAGGGGGGTGTCTACTAATTTCTGTTCCTGTCAAGAGGTCCTCAACCCGGGATGACTTCATGTTCCTGTTGTCGCAGTCAGCTGCTCCCCAACTATCGCACACAGTCATTCGCCCGAATTTCCTGAGCTGTCCCTGTTTCCAAAGCCCAATTCTGTCAAAAACTAACATGCTTGGCTAGCTCAACCGTTAACTGGACACTTTACTGCTATTCAGAAGAAGATATACTTTCTACTCAAGGAAATTGGACTCTGTACTGCATAGCCCATCAGACTAGCCCAGCTGTGCAATACATTTCATCAAGTGAACATTTTTCCTCTTTCCTCCTGTTTTTATTACAGAAGATTTATTTTTTTTTTAATTCACCACATAGACTTTATTTTTGGACACTTGAAGAGGGTTAGTTCCTCACTCCATCTATACAAACCTGCCAAACAACAACAACAACATTTTGAATGTATTTTTACTTCAATTTTTTTTTTAATATTCCAGGAACTTTTTATCTAAGTTTGTAATACTGCCATTCAATTGAACTCTTGCCTTCATTCAAATTTTTGATTGCTATACCATTTTCCTTGATGTTATGTTTTGTGCTTTCCTTTATTTCCTTTTCATGTATTTTTAGTGTGACTTAACAATATATATATATATATATATATATATATATATATAGACCAAATATGGCAGGGTTTGAACTCAGGATTTGTTAAGCTGCCTAATCTGAGTGTTGTTTTTTTTATACTTGTATTGCTTTTCCACTGATCATTGTTATTTTTCTGAATTGTTTGCATATTGCTGTCTGTACTAGGAATGTAAACACTACCCTAGCTCTTTTTGTATCTGGGGGGGGGGGTGCAGAGGACTTTCCAGCTTTACCTCGTCTCTCCCAAACCCGGAACTCAGTGCCCACATTTTTATGAACTGTTTTGCTTTTTGGATTGTTTTCATTCATTATAGCCTACATTTGAATTACAGTATTTCATTGCCTTTTCTTCATTTGGGAAGATTCATCCATTTACCATCATTCATCGCCAATGCATTTGTTCATTGTTTTCATTTGTGAAATTGTTTCACTCTTTCATTTGCTACTGTAAATAAATGTTTTGCTGATGTTAGAGCTGCAGGCATAGGATATTGCTAGTTAGGGAATGTTTTTATTAGCTAGAACGTTGTGCACATACCTCTCCCTAAAAAGCAATACGACCCCGGATCAGTAGACCTCTATTCGGCTCTAAAATTGATTTTAAATATTTAATTGGAAAATGTCCAATATTGTCCCAATACTGTACATTTTCGGGGGGGAATTGTAACTGTGATTTAAGCATAAACTTTGATGACAATCTGATATCCCTTTGTGATATCGGGTGATTTGACCTTTCCATGGCACCCTGGCGTATGCATTTGTAGAAATGGTCTCCAGGACACAAGACAGGGCTGCAGCCGTTTTATGACAGGATTTCAGGCAGGCACTTAAAAGCCTTGATTGCTGTCCTGAGGCATCTACTTCCTTCACCTCACAAGGTGAAGATTTGCATCCATGAATAACAAAGTCCATAATAAGGCGCCCACCGACTGACTGGGCTCCTATCGATCTACCACGGATGTTGATCCACTCCTAAGCCTTTTGGTGCATTTCAAAGCTGACTTTGTTCTTAAAGTTTATGACATGAATCTCAGGCACAATTTCTGTTATAAAAACCCCTAGTTCTGATAGTTGAGTGAGCCGCATTTTGAATTTCATCCCGCTTTGCTGGCAGTTTGTATAGCGAGCTTCCAAGAATCTACTAAGCCTCATTTCCTTCAGCTGTCCAGGACTACGTGATCAGGTGTCGTATAATTCATTCCTAAAATTCATTTCCCTCTCCTACTTATTATTTAGTTAGTGGTGTGTTTGGTTTCTTATATGTTGCTTTTCAATAAAAACATTAACTGGTTTATTTTGTAAATTGCATGGCTCATTGACCTGACTCTGTAAACTCAGGGCTAAAAAGATCCCCCGCTAAGCGCTGCCTCTCCAGCCAGCAAGTGTGCTCCAGTTAATTTCCCATCTGTGTTAATATTTGGATATTTGGGAGTCCTTTCCAGCACCCCTAAATACAGGGTAACAATAGATCTCATTCAATCTTAGGCTTGGGCCTGAATTGTCCTTCCACCTCAACCCATCTGTATTGATCCTCCTAGCCTCAGTGTCTGGACCATAATTCATCAATATTACAGGAAGTGTCTCATGCTTCTCAGAAGGATTGCAAATGTACTTCTGTGGCTCTGGACAAACCTACTGCCATCCTGTTTGCAGAAAAATACAAGAAAAAGAGGGATAATGAGCCCGCACGTCATTCCGCCACTCTACCAGTAAGGGAACAACAATATTTGCCAATAGCTGCATCCTCTGAGTGGTTGTAATTATAATGTCTGCCAACTGCTGCATCCTCTGAGTGATTGGTACCCTACCAGTTGTCTCAAGACATCTGTGTGGCTGTTGCCCAGCCAGAACAGCCTCCTCTTCAGCATGGTCTTTTCTCCTGCCTTAGTTGAGGTTTATGGTACCTCTGACAGTGAGATCATTTACTCCTCTCCAGTCAGCATAGTGATTTACTCGGTCCAGGTGGCTTCTGATAAACAACCATCTCACCTATCATCCTCTGGACCATCAAAAGATGTCTAGCAATCTGGTATTACCACAGCAAAGTAGACCTCTACCTTCTCTACTGCCATCTTTTTGAGACTCAAGCTGAAGGAATCTATCTCCTTCAGCACATCATTGATCTCCTGATCACCATTCTGGCCATCACTCTGGGTGAGACCCTCATGGTCAGTCTTACTGCCATCATTGAACATCTTACCTGATCTTTTTCCCTACCTAGAAGACTATTATTATGACAGACACAACCGATGGCACTATCAGTTGATGACTCTTGTTATTATTGATGTCATCATTATTACTTGCCCTCTCTATCTGCCACACCATCTTTTTCACCTCAGAGACATCGATGTGGTGCAATGACTCCTTGGCCAGACACAACTGAACAGCCATCTGTTTGAGACCTAGCTGGTACCTCTGCAATTGTCAACCCTCCTTCAGAGTTGACCTCAGTACCTCCTACTAACTTGGCCCTGGAGAGATCTGTGCTACTACTTATGCTTCCCCGATGCACCATACTTACCAGTGCTGATCCCATTCAGTCCCATCGTTGACTTTGTCTGGCTCTGTGATGGAATGTCTATGATCAACCCACACAAACTCAGGTTTCCTCTTGTGTCCTATTTCTCCAACTGACAATGTCAGGGCTGTTTCAAATCAAATGTTGAGAATGGCCTAGTCATTGAATCTACAAGTGCATTGCCAAAGGGACGACATATTGGACCCCATTTTTCACAATATGACAGGACCAAGCTCCAGTTTCAGCATCCCACCTTCCTTTGCCTTACCTGCTACATCTGCTTAAGAAGGCTTGGGCATTGCCTGGGCATTGATACTGTCAACATCAAAGAAGTTGGAGGCCCTGTACCATCTTGCTGACTGAGATCTGGATTGGCTAGTCAACTGCCCTGAGCCAAATTGGATAATTGTAGATGCTGCTCAATCCTGCACCTCACAGATATTGTATATCTCTCCATCAGATAAGGAAGGAAAGAAGTTTGACTCTATCAGCAAGAAGTTCTATTTTAACACTGTCCTTTTTTTCTGTATCTCTAACTATTTGGTATGCATGACCACCTACCAACAGTTTCACTGGAGTAAAATCAAGCCCTACATCGACCATTTGCCAGAGGAAGATGAATGGATTGCTACTGTTGTCCATGGTGAAGCCAACTGTCTAGCCTCTCAACAGATTACCACTTCAAAGCACATTACTGACTGCAGTGCTAAGGCCTTAGCCATAGCTGTAGCTCTTTGATGTTATGCCTGGCTTTGATATTCTGGATTGTCCCAGCAGGTGAAAGCGATGAAAGAAGATTTACCTTTAGATGACTCTGTCTGTTCAATGCAGCCACGGAGGAGAAACTGGAGCATGCACAGATAAGATCTACCATGTGGAAGTTTGGCCTGCAAATCTACAGATCTCCAGGTAGCAGTACCATTGCTACCACCAAGTTCCAGCCCAGCTTTGTCCCAGCAACACAGGTTTTCTTAACCACCTCAATAACAGTCACCTGCAAACTTCTTTTGACTTGGTACTGTCCTTCACAATACAAAAAGTGCCAGTCTGACTCTTCAAAGCATCGAGTTTGATGGTTCCGACCATGATACCACTTCTCTCACTGCTCTTCTTCCATTGGTACCAAAGACATCTTGGCTACTTCCATCTTCAATATCTCCTTTGATGCCACTACTCTTGACACCATCTCTGTACTGTCACTTCTTGACCTCAGTGGCTCTACTTTCTCCATGGCACCTTCCATCGACATGCATATTGCCCCTTGTGAGGACAGGCTAAGAGAATATCATCATGCTTGGGCCTCTATCACAATGGACTCTTGGGTACTAAACATTGCCATATGCCATATAGTTCCACCAACTTCCCCAAATGGGTCAAGTTCATATTACTTGCCCTTCTCCAGTACTCAACAAGGAAATTTCCGAGCTGATCCCCTTATCATCTTTCTGGCACAGCTTTTCCTGGTACTGGTGTCAAAGAAAGATGGTAGTGTTACTCTGATTTCTGGGGATCCCGGGAGGGACACCTAAGTGCACTTCAAATATTAATAACTTGGGGGATTTAGCAAGGAGCACAAGTCAGCAATATGAGAGACAGGGTAACGTAGTGAGATCTTTAACCCTATGATTACAGGATTGGGTCGCGACAAGAACTAGGCAAGTTGTTGATTTAAAAGATTTTATTAAAACTCTCCTTAATAAAACAAAGACACACACACTCACACACTCATCCAAGAACTATAGAAGCAGTAAGTGAGGGAAATTGATAGGGGTTTTTAGAGGGCTTTCTGGGGTGATAGTCCACCTGATCCTGCAGTCCGGGATAGGAGAAATAGAGTTTGATGCTGGGGATTGTAGTAGCTCAGCACGTGGAGGCTGAGGGGAGGCTCGCCGGACAGAGTGGCAGCAGTTAGTGATGCAAGGCAAGTGTGTTCCGACAAGGAGCTCAAACTTGGGGTTTTTATAGGGAAGATTGTACCTGGAGGCTAGCCCTCTCCCGAGGAGAACAATAGGGTTTTTGGTGGAGACAAAGCCTCCGAAAGGTCAAAATCAGAATTGATGAGATTTAGCCAGCATTGCCAATTGTTAGAACAGTATGCAGATGAGGACCGCTTAGTGTTTGTACAGAGCAAGCAGTTCGGGGCTAAGAGCCCTTGCCTTTGCTTAATGATCGGCAGTGTTGTTTACTGGCCATGACCTAGTGTGCATAACTAAGCCCATGCGGCTGTGCCTGCCTACACTGGCTTTTCATGACCCTTTCAGACACGTGGAGTTCATTTTATGGAGTGCCATGTGGAAATATTAAACATAAATAATATGAAATCGTAGACCTCAGGCTTGGGTCAGATAACCGCAGTAACAGCAGCCTCTGTCCCACCCTGGATCTCCATGGAGTCAACTATTACATCTGACTGAAACAGTTCCATATGGTGAATCTTACATCTATATACTCCAGAAGAGGGACTGGCTTGCCATCCTGGACTGAAGGATGTGTATTTTCACATCTCCATGGATGCATATTTTCAGATCTCCACAGCCCACTCACAGGAAGTTCTTGGTTTTTGTCATGGTTTGAGAGGCTTACCACTTCTGTGACCTCCCCTTCAGTCTCAGCATGGCCACGAGTGTCTTCATGAAGTCCATGGTGGTGATAGGAGCTGCGTTGTGCCAACTTGGTATTGTATTGTTCCCTTACATCAATCCTAGTTGTTCCTCTTCAAGCTTATCTCCTGGCTGATCTCAATGCAAACACCAAGCTTCTTCACTCCCTTGGGCTGGGCATCAACTTCCAGAATTCTCAGCTGATACCATGCCAGAGGATCAAGTTTATTGGTGCCCTCTTAGACTCATGAGTACAATCTGCATTCCTGCCCCATGAGAGATGGAGAACCATGCTTCAGACAGTCTCTCACTTTTCCAAGTTTTGACACATCCGGGCAAGAAATATTCAGGTGATCCTTGCCGAGCTCAGGATGTGTATGCTTCAAGTATAGTTTATTGCCAAGTTTGATCCTGTTTGGCACTGACCATCAAAATGCCTCATGGTACTGCATCCCATCTTTCAGTCTCTGGAGTGGTGGATGGATGTGAGAAATGTTCTGTCTCACCCACCATTGATAGCAGTCACTATGGATGCTTCTCTGGATGGCTAGAGAGTATATGCCTGGAGACTGATGGTCAGAGGACTGTGGTTGGCATTAGAGAGGTTCCTTCACATAAATGCTTTGGAGCTCCTGGCAGTAATCAAAGACTTCCACACTTTTGAACAACATCTTCGGGAAAGGTCAGTAAAGATCATAAGAGACAACTCAGTGACAATGTACTACATGAACAAGCAGGGAGGCACACACTTCAAGACTGCTCAATCTGTTGTTTCACCTGTAGCCATTTACTACCCAGAAAGAAGAACTCTCTGGCAGACATGCTTGGTTGCTCCTCCCTTTCATGTCATGAATGGATACTACACAGGGATCTCTTAAGAAAATCTTCCATGCATGGACCACTTCTTCAGTAAATCTGTTTGCATCCTGGCTCAACAACCAGTGCAAGCTTTATTGCTCCAGGAATTGGATGGACGATGTTGCTAGATGCCTTCCTCTACTGTTGGACAAAGCCTACCATATATGTTTTACGAATGTACTGGCAAAGATCAATCAAAACAAAGACAAAGTAATCCTGGTGACACCATGGTGGCTGAGGCAGACATGTCTCACCCCTCTAATGACCCCTATCTAAAGGATGATATTGGAGGTTTCTGTACAAACTGAACCTCCTCATCATTTACAGTGATACCAGAGGACATCTGGACATTTGTTCCCTCAGGCCAACAGCCTCGTACAGCTTCATTGATTGTACTACCTACATCTGTCAGGCATATTGTCGAGGTGACTCACAAGCCCTTTATGAGACAGTTCTATGCATTCAAATGGTCCAATTTCTGCAAGTTTCTGCAAAGCAGTCATTTCGACCTGGAAAACTTTGGTATCATGAACATTCTCACCTTTCTTGGTTCTCTGTATATGAAAGTTCTTTCCTTCTCTTCTGTTAAATGCTACCTATAAGCCATTTCCTAGCATCTGGAACAATATGGTCGATCTTCTTGTTTCTCTAACACTCTAATCAAACAGTTCCTACAAGGATACAAGCATCGACATCCTCTAGTCTTGCCTCCAGCTCTTGTGTGGCACTTCCCATTAGTCCTCTCTCAACTTTCTAAGAGACCTTTTTAACCCATGGCCACTTGTGACCTATGCCTAATTTCAAGGAAGACAGCTTTCTTGGTGGCCATCACATCAGCCAGGATGGCAGATGAGATATGTGCTCTAAGATTGGACCAACCTTACCTCCATTTCCACAAAGAGAAGTTTATGGAAAAGTAGTGTCTTTTTTCCCACATCAACCAGGACATCATCCTGCCTCACTTCATGTCAAACCCAACATCAGACTTGGAGCACAGTCTTCACTGTCTTGATGCCAGATGTGCTCTGGCCTTCTGTCTTGAATGCACAGCTATCTTGAATGCACAGCTAGCTTCAGAGACTCCAATAGACTTTTTGTCTGTTGTTCTTCTTCCAAAAATGAACAACCAGTTTCATCTCAAACTGTTCAAGTGGGTGGTTTCGACTGTTTGTCTCACCTATGAACTGGCTGGAAGACAACCTCCTCAATTGAGAAGTCAGACCATCAGAGCTATGGCAGCTTCCACAGCCTTTCTGCATGGTGTTCCTCTCTGTGACGTTTGCAGGGCTGCTATCTGCTATCTATTATGTTTATCACACATTATAGATAAGACAATAGAACATCAAAAGCCTATCCTCATGCTCTAGAAGGTTCTGAACATTGCACTGCACAGACACAGATGACCCATTTGTGTGAGTTCTCAGATGACCACTCAAAGAACTACAGTTACAGATAGGCAACCTGTTTTTGTAACAGGAGAGAACCAATCTTCCTTTGGTTTACTTAAAATTTAATATCTGGCTTTTAACACAATATCATTTGATCTCATCTTAGCATTTAGATCTCCTATAATTTATATAAAGTATATGGAATTCTCAATATAATGCTCCAGCTTGAGTCCTCTATCTGAGCTTTAGATTTAAGTGGGGGCACATAAATGATGCTTTTATAGTTTAATTTTAGAAAAATCCCAAGTGTTAGAATTTCAAATTTATGCAGGATGATGATTAGTAATCAGTTAACAAAACAGTAGGGCCACTCATAGAATTTTCTTTCTTATTACCTGAATAATTTTCAATGTGTAAGAAGCAAGGCCATTCAGGGCAACAGTTATCAATAGCCCAAGTTTCCTGCAACAATATAACACCAAAAGAACAAATATACCAGCGGAATCCCTGATCTTATTTGTCTATCCTGCAATGTTCCTGCAGATTATCCTTAAGTAGGAATCAAGTCTAAAGAACTCTCTTTATCTCCTCTGATACACTCATTCCAGGAACTCTGGTTTTAGAGGGCATCAGAGCTATCTGAGAATCACAAATAGTAATGTTGGCACATGAAGTGGGATTCTGCAGATTAAGAAGGTTAGGATTAGCACTACCATAGGCTGAAAACTGAAATGGGAAGACGCTGTAGTTTTCAGATATTGTTTATATTGATTCAGAAGAGTAACAATTTTCACGAGCCATGAGATTTAC